>VZUA01007895.1:9438-21110 GCA_013401035.1 Horornis vulcanius
GGCTTTCTCAGACTTTTTCTATGGCAATTTTTCAAAAAAATTCCTTTTATTGATTAAATTGGCTTTTCATTTATAACATCATGCTAAAGGAAAGAAACAGAATATAATAAATGTTTTAAAAAGGCAACAAAGCAACACTACACAAATGCCAAGAGAGCCACTCTCTTCAAATGCCATATCTTCCTGGCTCACTTGCAGAATCACCACCTGTTCTTGACAAATACCTGTGCACAGGAGGCATTTCCCAAATGCAGAGATGACAAAGGGTGATTTAAAAACCACTTTGCTAGTGTAAAATACTGTACTGCTTTTTTTTTTTGCTGAATGCCAGGATGCTCAGAATAGATCTCACAAACCAGACAGTACCACAGGCATCTGTTACACCACCTGCAGTAGGGACGCAGGCCAGGTGTGGTCCTGGAAGTAACATACTGACAGCAAAAGAAGAGGCAGCAGCATGCCTGCCACACTCACTGCTCAAACCTCCCATCCAGCTTTGCCAGCCCAGCCTGGAATCTCTCCAGACCTGGTGCTATTTGGACCTCCCTGTGATGATTATATCCAAGTGCACAGCAGCTCAGCAGTTCAGATAACCACATGGTGGTAAGAACTACTTACTCCATGTCAAAAATGGAGAAAAAGACAAATTATAGTTATCTTTGAGGCATATGGTAAAAATAGTTACTCCAGGCACTTCTAAGGAATCTGTCCCTGATATCACCGTGAGTCACTGCTCTTCTTGTGAGAAGGTTTCTATCAGTGGGACTCTCCAGAGGGATTTCTAGACAGGCCATGCTTTCTGACCAGCCCCCACCGCCACCCTCGGCAGCCAAGGGGAAACCACAGCAGGATACTGCACAGTCACAAAAAAGAGAGGTCTCTGAAATTTGCGATGACTGAAAGTCATACTAGTGTCTTGTTTTCAAATGCCGCAGAGCTGCTTATCTCCTCATTTAATTTATGTGATAACTGGAGAACAGAAATAAGCAAACACTGACAGAAAGCAGCTGAGGATGCATTAGTAGGCCCAGAACATAAACCCCTCCCTCTCTCCCCCTACTTTTACATACTGCATGGTCACCCTGTAGCTTCATCAAAGAAAAAGAGGATTTTACAAGTCAGTAAAAGTCTAAAGAGTAATTTTAAATCTGAATGGTCACAGTAGGATGTGTTTTAGGCATTTCTTCTGAGACAGCCATACTGGTGCTCAGCATAGGCCTGAATTTCAATGATGAAATTTACTGACTCCTGCTATCATGAAACTAAGGTCAACCCTTGAAAATATGCATTGCCATCACATGAAGTTTATGGAAATTTAAAAGGAAGGTGGCTTGATTTCTCTCTCACTGACATTATGTCAGGAAATAGTCACCACTATGCCTTGGCCCAGCTTTCTATTGAAATGTTTGCTTTCTGAAAAGAAGTCTGGCACAAAACATGGATGCGGTCTTCAGACAGGGTTAAGAACATAAGAGTGCAACAAACATTGTTCTGTCTCAATAGACACCAGGAAATTATGGCAATGCATTTTTTATGTCCTACTAGAAATACCTTCAGCTTCCACTCCAGAGAGGCGGGACCACAGCTTTTTAAGATTTTTAAGTAACTTGAACAGGGCGCTTACCACTCCTGCTGGCTCTGTGTCTTTGACAAACAGCAAGACAAGGATGTTGTAGACCAAATGTAAAGAAATACAGCTTGATGTTCAGCTGAGTTCAGGCTGAACAGGGCCGGTGCAAAATGTACTTTTTGTTAACAGAAGAAGAGCTGTTCACCAGTCCTACTGATTACTATTAATTTCCTCTCTCCACTTTGACTTTACAATTAGTAGCATCATTCACTACATTATCACTTAGTTTAGAAGTCATCAGGCATGGTAAATATAAAGCTCCTTTGTAGTATAGCCAGATCAAAAGTCACTCTTTTGTGAGAGAGATACTAAAACTGACACAATTCATGTAACCCTGCACAGCCATCAAGAATCATAATTTTGTGCCAAATGATGAGGCAGCTGAGGCCTGAACAGTCAGTCAAGTTACAAAGAGTTACGAAGTGCCTACCACAGTCCTTGCCTAGTACTGCTAGATCCTTCCTGGCCAGGTATTTTAATGATTTATAAATGATTCTCTAAATATATGAATAAAATACAACCCTACACAGACAGAAAAGCTATCAGCAGCTGGAAATACAAGCGAAGACCATAGGAGGATCTCAGCAAAGCATTTATAGCAAGGCCTAGGGAGAGGGAGAAGTTTCAGTCTTGCCAGTTTGGTCATTTTTCACAGAATGAAAGAACTTTGTGGAAGAAAAGATCAGTTCTATCATCATTATGATCAGCCTTCTAAAGCAGGATGGAATTCTTACTGCCTCACTCCTGCCACCTGTAATGCATTTACCTGTATTAATGCATAACCTGGTATGTGTCTACTGAGTTACAAGTCATGTACAGTGCTCCCTACCTTGCCTCAGCAGAGCAGAACAAACCGGCAAGGAAGAGAACTCATTTAAGGTCTTCCCTCAAAGACTGCATCATATGTCTGATTTTGGGGTATTCAACCAGATCTTGTCTTATAAAACTGGGATCTGGCACAATCATCAGGGCGTCAGCACCAGGCCATGAGGCTGCTGAGAACACATTTCTGCCCTCACAAGAGTAAGGTATTTCCTGCCAAGAAGCTTGTTTATGGATGTGTCAGACTCAAGAAAGAAGAGGCCTTGTGTGCATTAAAATACTTCATCGTTCCATGAAGAAAAGAGAGAGGGGAAAACAAAACTGTTAAAGGCTCTGGCAGCAAGTATTTATGTTTGGCTGGAACAGGATGTGTCTGAATTAGTGAGTTTAGCCTGCAACACCAGGAATTAGTTAACCTAGATGTAACTTTAACAGCATAGGACTTAGAGATAATTTACATTTCTCCTAGTTAGCATAGTAACCATGTAAAAGACAAGTGAATTCTGTAAAAAGTAACAGGGGTTTTAATGCTGAGCACTGCTACAAGAAATCCTGAGTTGTTTTAGAACAAGTATGTTATGACACAATGGATGAAGACCTGCATCTGCCTCGAATTTCTGCTGATGGACACTACTAACAAAAGCTTCACAACACACTGCTGGATTCCAGATTTACAAAAATATCCACATCTGTTGAGAGAAGCCTGGCTCTGTGGATGAGTTTGTTCTCTGCATCGCCATTTCCAGACTATGAACAAATAAATGCTTCCACACTACACCAAAACCCAAACTGTAACTATGTCCTGCTGTTTTATTTGGGTTTCATTCTGTTTCAATTAACTGAGAAGAACCTGACAATTTAACAGCAACAGAAGGACAGAATGGGGAAGTAGCAGAGAGGGGAGTAGCCAGAGCTTTAGTTTCTGTAATGACAGGATGAGGAGCGGACAGGAATCAGGGATGCTGATTGATATCACGTGCTCTGACAAACAGACTCAAAAACAAATGGATTTTTGTTCCTATCCTTGCAGCTGTTGTCCCCTGCACCAGTGTCTGCTGCCTGGAGAAACAACAGGGAGGACATATGCACCAGTTGTAACAATTGCTGGACATATGCACCAGTTGTAACCAGCCCTGAAAGACTCCTGAACATTGACATTTAAATACTGCCTCTGGACCATAGAGCATGATATGCACTTGTTTAACATTTCCCCTTGCCCCTCAGCAAACACAGCCACTAGGGACAATACTTTTAATTTTGTATTCTGGTCCTAGTTCTTTGGTGAATGAGGAGGATGCAAAGGACTTTGATAATTTTAGGGTTCTTTTGTGGATTTGTGATGGTCTAAATATCACTGTGATATTTGAGGGCCCATTTATCCAGAGCAGCAGTTAAGAGACTTCTGGTATTTTTTAGCACAGCTGAGGCTAAACAGCTTTCTCCATATGCTAGACCGACCTTCAACTGACTTGCAGAGACAAGGCTTTAGAGCAAGGAGGGCTAAGCTTTCAGCCTGATCTGGCTGGCACACTGATTAGGGAGAAAAATACCCTTTCCACACACCTTGCAGAAACTGTGCTTGAGCCCCACTGGCAGCAGCAATCACATTTAGTACTGCCGTATTTCCATTACACAGAAAGCCTTCACAATTTATGTACAGTTTAATCCGATTATTTTTCTTCTCCATTTCTGCCTCACAAACTGTACTTGCAGGGCCCTTGGTGGAAATCCATAATCAACTTAAGGCCTAGTAGATGAAGCAAAGCAAAATTATTTTCTCTGCATTGTCAGCAAACCACATTTCATGACTATACTCAAACCTCTGCTAACTAAGGTCATTGGCATCTTTTCAAAATCCAGGAGCAAATAACAAGAGCAGGAAGAAGCAGCATCTTAAGTGAAGGGAGAAAATGCTGGTGGAGCAGCTCACACCAGGGCTGCAGTGTGTGCAGGGATAAAATGGCTTGCTACAATGTTTAAGTAAATTACTTTGTTGATGGGTTTTATCCACCCACACACAAATGACAGTTTTGATTGTTTTATGCACAGAATTTTGTTCCCTGCATCATGCAAACTAAGTACTCAGCAACTGCCAGACTACTAAGCAAATGGTATGAGCTGTATTGATTCTGCAGAGGTAATGACCTTACATTTTCACATAATAACTTTCAGGTTTAAGTGTCCCTAGGCACACAACACATTGCACCTATGAAAAAAAGCACCTCAGGAAAGAAACGCCACAGCTGCCTAAAAGGACATTCCACCATCAAAGAAGGTGCAAACACCAGTAAAGCCAAACACACTCTTCCCAGCCAAAATTCTTAGCAGTATTTTGGACAGGTTCTAAATATAAGAACCAGATTAGATACCAGACAGCCATTTCTTGGAAAAGGTGGAACAAGTACTAAAACCATTATCGAAACTATGGATTTCTTTGTCATGAAGTTTACCACATAGCTGGTGCAGGAAAAGCTGCTGCACAAATGAATATCTAGTTAATGTATAACTTTACTGAAGCTTAGGCTTAAAACCTGGCTGTTGATAAATGCTGCTTGTCAAGACATCAATATTCTCTCCCAATCGAAAGCTAATGCTTCACACAATGTCATTTCTAATTGAACTGTGGCTTCACTTACATATTCAAGAGGCAAATGAAGCATCATCATCAAAATGCCTGTAATTCCCACTCCCATTACTCCTACCCAAGTTTTAACCTATGGCCAACCTTCTTAACCAAAGATCACGCTTCAAATCCTGTCTTTACTAAAGGGTTTTTTTAACCACACGAGAAATGTGTCATGTCACTGTTTTATGTCTCATACTCTTGCCTGAATGTGGTCATTACTGCCATTTTAAAAGTTTCCTTTATTTCTAAAATTCAACTGAATTTTAGAGAACCTCAGGGAGAATGGAGTTGAGCACCACATGAAAGCAGCTAAAGAACAGCAGCAGGAGAGAGGGGAAAATTAGAGGGATTTGCATCGTTTTCCTTCTCACAGAACAAATCTGTGATCACTTTTCAAATCACTTGAGGGTTAGAGTGAAGACTCAGAAATATACCTTTCCCTGGACCTACAAGACAAGTCCTGCCCCTGGTCAGGGAAGCTGTGCTTACCTCTTGAGTGCATTTGTCAGCTCAGCAGTCAGTTCACTCTCATTGTATGGTTTCAGCTCAGCGAGAGTTAGCGGTGTTACGGTGCCATCACCGCATTCCTGAGAAAGGAGGAAAAGCCACCTGATGAGAAATTGCTGACAATCTTTATGGGAAAATTCTGAAAGCCTCTTAGTTCACAGCTGCTTTTAAAATTAAGGTGAAATAAACAACACAATGCTACAGCAACACAGCAGTGTATCAACATACCAAGGAATGAACTAAACAGAATAATACTTCACAAATGCCTGTAAATGTTTTTTAAACCACCACAGCTCATTGACTCATAGAATTCTGCTATTGTGTGCAAAACTGCCACTGCCTTCCTTACATTTCTTTTGACACCACATATGAAACAAAGCAGCACTGGGATCAAGAAATGAAAGTGATGTATTGCCAGGAATAAGTAAGACTTATCTCTTGGGTTTTGTTTTTAAACATTATTGACATTTTCTGGGGTCACAGCACTAAAATAAGACAAAGTCTTCCAAGGTATTTATTTCTGAATGCAAATTATTACTGCAAATGCAGAAATCTGTTTATTTTGCATTATTTTGCATTAAGGGGAGAAGAGTCTTCATTCTCAAATTATTAAAATCTGACTTGGAGAAAGAGATTAACATTACAGTGCTCTAAATGCTGCATAGAAATGAGTGCTAACGTTTTCATATTTTGTGGTTATGGGAGAACGGCATTTTGCTTAGACTCCCTTCCAGTGTTTCCAGTGAGTGGCAATAGGCAAAACACATGCTCAACCACAGCAACTTGTATGTTTGGCAAGACTGGCCTTGTGGTATTCCTCAAAACACCCTTATTTTAGCCCAGGTTTAATACCAATTCTGCAAGGTCCTCAAGTCACAGCATGGAAGATACCACCTAACAACTGGGAAAAGAGAAAAGATCAGCTTGTAGACAAAAGAGGAGAATGATTAACATGATAAAGACTGCAATAGGGATGGGAGGGGTTTAATTCATCATATTAATAACTTTGGAAATGTAGCTTGACTCCTGACCTTGCCCAGTTTGTCTTTGCTTCCGCTGCTGGTTGAGCTGAGAGACCTCATTCTCTGCTCTTTCTGTTCTTCCACTTCAGACTTCAAGTGCTCAATATGGACGAGGTAGGCCTGCTCCTGGGCCTCTCGAGTGCTCAGCTTCAATTCCAAAGCCTTCTTCTCCTTCTCCAGCAGGTAAAGTTGTGCCTTGAGTTCTGCCATCTCTTCCTGTTGAAGAAACACTGTATTATCGCATGCTGCTTCATGGGACTAGGTACCTAAAGGAAGATGAGGTTAAACAAGATTTTCATCCACTCTTACAATCTAAGTGTTCTTTTCATTGAGAAAACTATCAGCACCTAGGTGACTTTTTATAATCACATTGCATATTTGTCAAAAGACCTTTATATCTTCAGTCTGAGTATGATGAGCTGTGCCACCCCTTTATCATCTTCAGGAATAAGCTCAGAAGCAAAATTAGAATTAGACTATGAGGGATCTGATCTGCCACAGCTACTGTAATTTCTCTGGTCTACTTTGCCCTTCAGACCATTGCCTTAAAAGCATATTTATATGACTTTGTCAAACATGTCCCTAAAAGCAATATTTCAGTTTCTTACTGATACGCAAGAATTCATCTCATTAAAGTGGAAGGGGTTTGAGAGACCAGGACAGCACACACAGGCTACATATTCCTGCCTTTTAATACCAGCCTCTGTGAGAAGAATGAGCAACTGAGTATGGCATCATCAGATGACCATTTATAATTTCCCTTCTCTAGGTGGCCAGAATCCCAAGGGTACACAATTTGAGTTTGACAGAAAAATGCACTCACTTATATTATTCCCTAAATACAATCCACAGAGGATGGACACTGGTACTTGATAGAAAGAAGCTCAATTCTGAAAGCCCCTTCTCGTGTGCAATTCTTCTGCTACTCTGATGCTTCTGACAGGGCTGTCACCTATTGTAACACAATGTCTGCTGCCTGGGGACAGACCTCTGTTTTAACATCTGTCTGACAGTGGCTGGGCAGAAGTTTAAGAGCAGAGCATGAGTGCAGTGACCCTTCTTTCAGCACATGCTTCAAGTCTCCTGTGAAAAGCAAATGATGGATTATTTCTGAACCAGAAGGCTCTTTGATTTACAACATTTCAGAAATGTTTCTAGTTATTTTCTGTATCTAGAAAAACTCAACTCAAAACCTTTAAAGAGATAATACTAATGCATAATTTATATTATATGCTTAAACCCACCACTAAACAATCAAAAGACTGCCAAAACAAAAAACCTTTAACCTAGAATCATGTTTCCACTGTTTAATTTGCCTTACCATAGGCCACTTAATGGAGAATACTAAGTTCTGTATTGTACTAATTTTCTGTATTACATTTCTGTTCCAGACTTGTTCACTGTGTAAACACCTCTGAAAGACAGAAGTTTCTTGTGGCGTGAGCAGCCTAGGAACAAATCACTATTTATTTAATTACAAAAAAATATATACATATATATTCTAATCACAAAAATAACAGAGGTATCTTGCTTTATTGTTCAAAAATAATGCTGTTCATATTATAGCCATTATTAACAAAGGTTATACAAAAACAAATCTTTACATGTATTTAGACAAACTTTTCATGTTGAAGGGAATCTATGTTCCTAGTGTTATGAACAAATTCTCGGTGGAGAAAGAAAAAGGAGGGGCTGCCCCTGGTGTTGCTGTGATTCTGGGAGGGAGTTAGACTAGTTCTCTGATGCTGCAGCTGTGGTGGGGGGTGGGCAGGTTCTCAGCAGATTCAGCCCCTGTGTCACAAACACGGGACATGGGTAATCTCTGAGTAGCTGGCGTGGTGAAATCTGCCCCATGGAATATGCCTGCTCCCATTTCTCACAGGGGGACGGAGGATGGGCTGGGCCATGGGCACCCCGCAGGGCAGGCACTCTGTTGCCCAGCAACTGTCCTGCTGGTGTGGGGGCTGCACCCATTGCTAACTTTGAAGCTGCTGAGTTAAGTCACCTTACTAATGGTTACCTGACGACTGCCCTTTCTTACAGAAATCTACCTTCACAGCCCTATGGGGGCTGACCCTAGGGAAGGCATAGGCTAATAAGCCCGACCCTTGACATCTTGGGAGAATATTTTTGGGAACAAATACCCCAAAAATGAAATTCGTCACAGTGAGAGGGAACCAGACGATACCCTGATGAAAGAAGAAGGAGATGCACCCCTGAGCTGAATTTGAAGTCTCACCATGATCTACAAAGAACAGGCCTGATGTGGGGATGGGACAGGAAGCTGACCCCAAAGACTGCCTTCTGATATGCTTGTGAGGATGAGGATAGAGAACACATGGTCTGCAATAGACCAAGTTCTCCCTGCATTATTCTCGGTTACTCCAGGTTGCCGTGGTGCTGTGGAAGAGTCCTGCAGAACGATCCCCATAAAGCTGATCTTTTCAATAAAGAGCTGAATATTAATAAAGGCCTAGGCCCTGTTCTTTTCATATGCTGTCTGGATTAAGTGTAAGCAGCGCACACAGGTGTATCACAGTTACAACCATCACAGGTAATCACTGGCTTATTCAGAACCATGCAAAAATAAAATCCATATCTTAAAAATCCTGAGGGCTTGGAAAGTTTTGCATGAGCTTTAAAGTAATTAAAAAAGCTTTGTGACCCGAAGGTTAGAAGCACAACCAGTTTCATTCAATGTGGTTTACACAAATTTGTTAGGCAAACTTATCATTAATTGTCTTTGCCAACAGTCAAAAATGTAAACAATACTGATAAATAATGATGAAGAAATTTTGTTATAGGAGTTGAACTGGATGGTCTGATATACCCAAGTGTATGCATTTAACTTCTTAAGCCTCTACTTCTAAAGCCATTAATCTACTTAGCCTTCTTAGTGAAGGCTGAGAAGTAATTTGAACAGAGTATTTTGACACTTACATGAATAAAAGATACTTTTGGGTGTCTGTGTGGGATGGTCATGACAAGATCTTTCCTGGCTAGAAGATGAAGCTAGGCAAATTCAGCCCAGAAATAAAGGACATTTATTTCCTAAAATAAAAAGGTGAATTTATCCACTACAACAATGAATCTGTGGAACAGGTTTTTCTCATCATGCAAAGATTTCAACTTATTTTATTTTAATAATATTAACTTTTAACATATCCAAGCTCAAACTAAATTTGGGGATCAATGTTTAACTCCTTTGTTTATGAAGACAGTAAGCTTAGATAATCATATATGAATTCAGCAGTTTGCATCCTGTCCCAGAAGACATATCATGCACCTCCCATATGTTACTTTTCTCATGGCAAAACAATGTGACTTGGAAGTAAAGAAGCAAAAACAAAGCAGGGGAAAAGTTAAAAAGCTTGTGTCAGCCAATGTCTTACAGAGGCTCACAGAGAAGGAACAGCAGGAAATGGAAAGGCTGAGATGGTTAAAAATTCCAACTGCAGTTGAGGATTGTGGTATGAACCCATGCAATGTATGAGGCAGAGTGGCATCAGCCATTTTGGGAAAATTCATGTAGTTTAGGTTTACTTAGAGAATTATTGTGCAGCCATTTTTTCCACGAAAATATGTTTTCTAAAGACTGCATCTAAGTTAAATTGAAATGTTAGTGTCACCTTGGTATATTTACTATCTCCCCTTTCTTCCAGCTACAGGTTGCTGTGAAGCATTTTTGCAGTTTAACACACCTGAATCTTCAGAGTGTGAGCACAAGTGGCATTCACTTAATGAAACCCTGAAGGAGGAGGCAGCAAATGTCCCTCTTCTAGGGGACTGCAGAACACTTAGACAGTCTGTGCAAATTCACAAACTTCAGGTATCAAATCCAGCAGTTATTTTGGGACTAGCTAATTGAATATTGAGGGATATTTTGTACTTGCAGTCATACTTTAATCCTGATTTTGGGCAAAAAGTTGAATGAAAATTCAAAACTCCCGATTCAAAATAATCAGAAACACCATAGAATTCTCAAAATCAACATTTGTATTCAATTTGGTCATGAAGGACTCTAATGTTACAAGAAGTTTTTAAAGTCACAGAAAGTCATGACTTCAGGAGAACCACAGTAAAGAAGGTGGGATGTACCAGCCTTCAGAATTAAAACAAACATCAGAGCAGATAAATGTCAAGCTCTAGTTAATTGTATTTCACTATAAAAATCTACAAGAGCATGAAGGGCTGTAACAAAGCTGGACGATGGAATTCTTAACATTTTCCACCACAAATGTTTCCACCACAACAGTCTCAAAGCAATTCATGAGCATCAACACCTGTACACAAAAGAGGAAAAAGTATTGGTGTAGAAAGCTGAGACTTCTTATCTAGATTAAGTCTTTTGAAATGCAGAAAGGCTGTAAGCCAAGAATTATTTACATCCATCAGAAGTAATCTTGCTAACTGGGGCATGACAAAAAGTGACCCCAAAGCAAGACCACTGAATGACAAGCCACTGACGAGAATGCATTTGGAAACTTGGTTAATTATTGCTTGAAGCAAAGAATTGAATTTTATAGGAGTACTGGCAGACAACTATGTCCTATGCTCTGAGTGAGTAAAAAAATAATAATAAACAGGGCAGCAGAGAAACAACCCTCAAACTGTCTTTCTAATTAATAATGAAGAGCTACTGTTGTAAAGGTATTTCAAACTGAGGAGGTCATCAGTTTCTACTGGAAAACAGAAATTGAAGGTGCCAAGAGATGTGGCAGAGACTCCAACATAGAACCAAGTTTTGGAAAGACAGCAGGAGATTTTAAGACCCAGCAATGCAGGAAATCACTAAGTAGCTTGGTCCAGCTGTATCAGCCTTGCTAAGAATGTAGAATGGAGAGAACAAACTCAAAATGCTGAACAATTAAGTCTTCTGCAGTCCATCTGCTTCAATAAAATAAAATAAAATAAAATAAAATAAAATAAAATACTGTAAGGAAACCTAAATTCTCTATTTGTCTCAGAAGAATGCACATGCTGTTCTGTGTAAGGGATGTGTTTCAAATAAGTGATACAAAAATATACTCAGAAAGCCAAAATTAGTCCTGACCTTAGGTACAAC
>VZUA01007901.1:0-13198 GCA_013401035.1 Horornis vulcanius
CAAGATCCCAGATCCAGAGGGTTGTCCTTGAAGGTGGAGTAGTATTGGTACTCCAGTAGATTTCTTTGATGTCCTTACAGATCACCTCAAATTTTATCCCCAACATTCTCCCTCCATCCACTTGCAACTCCCTTTGTTTACCTTAGGATGCCTATTCCAGATTTCTCTGGAAATGCAGATCAGGGGAAAACCTGGATTGGATGGGAGTCAGGATATGAACTAGGGGAAAACCCAGACCAGATTTTATCCAGACACCTGATCTGGAAAACCCAGACTGAATTTTGCCTGGAATCAGAGTCTGGAATGTGGGAAAACACAGCCTGGGCAATGCAGGCAATCCAGAATGGGAGAAAATGGGGATGGGATCACACACAGAGCCCAAAAGGAGGAAAACACAGACAGGATTGCATGTGGAGTCTGGAATCCTTTCTGACCTTACCTGGTGCCACAGCAAGAACAATCAGCCCTTTTCAAAGTAAGAGATCCATCCAGGCCCAGAGAATTTAAATATTTTGACAGCAAGATTACCAGGCCAGCCTTGAAACGTGGAGCACACATCCCACATCCTACCTTTAAATCCAAGAGTGGCGGGAGAGAAGGCAGGTAATCCAGTCCCCCAAAATGTAAACATATTTTATTTAATGCCTTTCACTCATCACAAGGTACTTTTCCCCCATCCTCAGCCCCAAGACGGCAGCATAAGGCACTGTGTAGACACATGCACAGTCCATGTACCATCTTGGTAAGGTTCAAAAACACAGCTGCAGTTCTTACCAGCAGTACCATGTGTCCTCACTACTCATGTACACAATATGATTCTCCCCAGAGTTTGTTCTGGAGAAATGAACTATTAATTTAGAACAGTAAGACTTTTCCCCCCCCGCTCCCACCCCCCAAAAGCCAGATGAAAAACACAGGTACAGAGCTTAATACCAGAGTAATGAGATTAGTTCATAAATTAAAAAAATACAAAAAAGAAAAAAAAAAAGAAACAGAACAACAAAAAAATCAACAGTTTCACTCCTATTTTCAGAAGGTCCTGTGTGATGTGATGGATTGTGCAGAGACTCCTTGCCGTGTCCTCTTCCCTTTTCAAAATCAAAGAATGCTGACAGGGAGACCCAGACTTGGAGCATTTGCCTTGCTGATGGCAAAAAGGCCATTAGAGCTCTGTGCCTCCACCTTAGCCAGCAACTGCAGCATCCCAGTGACTGATCAGGAGAATTTTCCTCTGTCCAAAGGAAGGAGGACTTGAGACAATATTCTTTGGCTGCAAGTTCTTAAAGGCTTCCACTGAAAGGGATCTCCTTCAAAAAGAAGAAAAACTGCAGTTGCTGTGGGATTTTTCTTTTTTTTTTAACTAAGAAAACATTGAGGAATAGGTGGAACCGATGTAAGAGTCTGAGTGAAGCCCTCCCAGTGCTAAGATGTTGGGGTCTGCTACAAATATTCAAGTTCCAAGGCGTGCCGAAGAGCTTCCAGGTCAGCGTGACAAGAGATTCTCCAGAAGGGCATGTTGTGCTAGAGTGAAACCAAAAAAGTGCAATTTTTTTTTTCTGTTTTTGTATAAAACTGAGATCAAAACAACTCTCTTAGCTTGTACCCTCAGGAACAGAGTTTTGTACTTGGCCACCAGGTTGTCACAGTGCCAGAGGCAAGGAGTTTGTGCTGGATTTGTTTCTTCTCCAAAACTGTTGAAGCAGTTAAATCCAAGACACAGCTCCTTTCTGCACTGTGATTTTGTAACATTTGGGGTGATTTTCTTTGCCTGATTTGTAACAATTTGTAACAATTTGTGACATTTTCTGATTTTTCATTGCCTTCTCCCAAAATCTCAGTCTCTGCACAGTCAGTGGTATACATGTAGTAGTAAATGTACAGAAAGCTTAAACTGACAGCACTTAGTCCCTCCCAGCACGGGCATAACACTGCCAAGAGTCTTTTATGACTGTAACCACGCTGCTCCTGCATAAACAGCTTTGACAAAGCCTCAGAGAACACACACTTTACAGATAGGTTTTGGTGAAGGGAGATGTTCCTTTTCCAACTGTACCTAGGTGTGTACAAAACACTCCAGTGGTTCCAGATGTTTATGTTACAGTGTCTATTTACACTGCTCTAACTACAACCTAAGCTTCTCTCTGGTACTTAGGCCTGTGGCCTACCAGTAAACAAATGTTTTCTTTAAGCTATTTATCAGTGTGTGTAGAGACAGCCCAGACAGCTGAAGAGACTGAAATTCACTGCTCTGCAATTTCACTTTAAGGGGAAAAGTTACTTCCTTCCCCTCCCCCAGTTTCTATTAAACCCCTTCCATTAAATTACCTCTTTTTCCTTCTTAAACCAAAGAAAGCTTGGCCTCCCAGCCACTCCTGTTGTTCAGCAGTTACAGATTTATCACTCATCAGACAGGTGAAGAAAAATGACCCACGAAACTGGAGATGTTATCAGTGCTGTCAGTAAAACAGCAAAAGGCTCTCTGCCTGTCCCCTCCCTTTTTTGCTAGTGTTTTTTTTTTTTTTTTTGTTTTTTTGTTTTTTTTNNNTTTTTTTTTTTTTCTGTATAAAGCTCAGGTGTGCATAAGGTTTGATTAATGACTGTCATCAATCAAAGGAGGCAACAGCCCGGCAAAGAATGTGCTCTACTAATGGCTGAGCTGCTTAGGCCAGGAGACAGGAGGCTCTTGAAATCCCAGCAGAGGAGATTGCTGAACCTCCCCAGCTCCCCATGCAGGCTGGGAGCCCCTGCAGCCTTTGATGCACTTCTGTTCACTGACCCACTGCCTTTGAAGTGTGGCACTGAGCTGCCACAAGCAGCAGGCCATTGTCACTTCAGTCATGCATTTTGGACTCTTCCTGACAGCTCCTTAACCCTCCATCAGCTACACAACCACCTGCAGTTTCAGGTAGTTTTCTCAGGTGAGTGCAGATATTGTTGCTTCCACTGGCCAGGAAAAATACACTATAAAAAACCCCTGGGTTTCTGCTGCTTTGAAGATAATATCCAATACAGTTCTGGGCACAGAACATGTGTCCCCCACCTTATTTTCTGGGATCCTTTGTTCCTGGGCTTGTGCAACCAAAGAACTCAAATTTACTTGGAAAGTCTGCAGGATCTTCAGTCAGAATGAGATACCAGGTCCTCCAGCACAAGGTTCAGCTGCACAGCTGAGCTCCTGTGATATAATATTTTCAACATCACCTGAGCTACACCAGTCATTTGTGTATCTGTTAAAAATTTAAGTGTGCTGAAATGGAGCTTATTCAGCCAGTTCCTGCATCTCAACTCATGTGCAATGCTCCTGGAGCAAAGGCAGCTCTATCCCATTTCTCCAGTCACGTCAGAAGCACAAGACCCAGGACGCACAAAGACATCTTGCAAATAATATCTGCCATTAACAAATTGTATTCCTGCCCCTGTAAAGCCAAATAAATGGAAGTTCCAGGCAGGTTTTGGTTCTAAAGTCTAGGAAGTGAAAACTTTGGCTGTTCCAATTTTCATTATTCCTGATCACACTGCTTTTGCACTTTCTGTTCTCTGTGCTCAGTACAATTTTCTAATTTCATTTTGCTTGCTGGATCACATTGATCCAGAAGTCACTGATAAAGGCAGCAACTCTGTACAAGTCCCTTTGCTATTTGCTATAATGAAGTTACACCCCATGATCTCAATGAGTCATAAATACAAACACATGTATGGATATAGGCATATTCTAGTAAGTAATTCAAAATTAATTCCAACAATTTAGAATTTACAAAAGCAGCATGGGTAATCAGAAATTCACTCTGCCTGCTCATCTGAGATCACACACTGGAATTTCCCTTTTCATGTCTTTATTGCCATCTTCATTAAGCAATAATGATTCCTGGAAAACGGGACACAGCAACTACCTGAAATATTGTACCAGCTACTAAAGTGGGTGGGGGATTAAGAGGATGGAATTTCTGACAAAGTAATTGTTGAGAATTTTGCATATTAAGAGATGAGACCAATTGCAAGCTGCTTCAAATGGAGGGAGCTTCATTAAATACTTAAATAAAGAAAGAGTCATTGCAATAAAAACTTGGAAGAATCTAGCATGGCATCCACAAACAGTACCTTTTTTGCTCCCTGTTCCTCTTCAACACCATCTCCTATTACAATGTACACGGCTTTCCTTCCAAACCTCTGCATTATTCTTTCAAAACAGCTCTCTTTCCCTGAGCAACACAAGAGAAGATACATTTTTTTTTTTTTTAATCTGGAAACACACCACAGGCAGAGCTAATACTCAGGCACAGGGCCTGGAGTTATCCCCTAACTGAACTGGCTGCAACATTCTTTGCTTTCTATTCAAACTGGATCTTCTTCTGAGGCAGATCCTCTCCATCCCATGACAGTTACCAGCACTTGTTTTGTCAGCCAAGGACCTGCAAGTGCTGCCAGTTTTCTGTGGGCTTTGTGACTGTGATGCCCTTCTTATGCCACCAGCTGGCAGACTGATGTGAGACTCTTGGCATTCAGTTTCCAGAGCCCTCTTCTGTTCATTCTGGTTGCAGCAAAAACACGAAAATGCAATCCTCAGAGGTTCAAAAACACCAGAAAGAACAGAATACAAAAAAGTCCCAAGCCAACCCTATCAGTACTTATTACTCACAAAGCTCATTCAGCACACTTGACCCCTCAGCAAGAGCAAGAGGATCCAAAGAGTGTTTCTGTAACAGGTCCAACCAGACCTTCCTTCCAGCTGGGTGCAGCTGGACACCCCACAAGCAGTCAGTGCTCCAGAGGGTGGGTATATTTCTATATATCTGGCTCACCTCCCCATGGAGACACTTGAGAAGTGTTTTTTAGACTTATTTTTTCCCCTGCAGTCTGTATTAAGTGTGGGAGTCAGGATGTGAATTAGATATCTGTTATTATGAAGCTAAAAATAAAGCTCACTCATTGCATGACTTAGGGACAAAACTTCAGTCTGTCTTAGGTGAGACCTCAGTCCGTTTGCTCTTACCTGTTTTTGTTGCACTGTAAATATTTTCAATGGGGAAGACAGTGCCCAGTCCATAGAGAAGCACTTTAGCCAGAGCTGGTATAAGCTGAGTTGTGGTGACCAACACATTCACACAGTTGGGCCTAGGAAACAGAAATTATTAGAAATCTGGGTTTCTCTTTTACCCTGAACTGAAAGATGGTAAGAAGGAAACCCTTCCTGCCACTGGAAGCTCCTGAGCCAATGTGGGATTTTGCAGCCAGAGGAAGATAATGTGAGTACCAGAAATGTCTTTTGATCAGCTCAGTATAATGAAAAAAACACAAACCAAACTAGCAGCACAGATGCAGCCTTACTGCAAGCTTGCCAGGATTTCTTTGGTGGGAATTTAAACACAGTGTAGTAATGTCCATGCTGGGTTCTGTGAGTGACCATGTTCAGGGACAGAAGGGCTCTTCCCTCCCTCTCCTCTTGGGTAAACCTGCTCACATGAAAATGGTGCCATGGATGAGGGAGCCAAGGAGAAGAACTGTTCTACTTTTGCTCAGTTCATCATCCCAAGCTCACCCTAACCCTTGGTAATTCAGCCTGGCAAACATGTGCAGATTGCCCTCCCACAGGCCTGGCCAGCAAACTCCTGTAAATGTGTCTCAATTTGTTTAGAGGGGGGAAACAAGGGAAGCAAAGGAACTCTTGGATCAAACCCACAGGCAATTCTTGGAGCTGTTCTTACCGGGAATGTATCAAATTCAGTGCCTTCAGAGCATGTGTGAGCCAGAGATCAGTCAGAGCTTCCAGTTCTGCTCTCAGCTGCAGCCAGGTCTCCCTCTTAGGAGCTCCTATTAAACCTGCAAGCAGGGAAAGTGTCTTTGCAGAAGCACAGAAAGGGAATTGCATTGCTATGTATGCACAGTGCCAAAGACCTGTGCTCTGAACTCTCCCACTGCCCCTCTCTTGGTGCCACTGCCTCCCTTTGTCACTGCCATGTCACTCCAAGGCTCTGCCTTGAGGGCTGAGGCCCAACTGCAGCACAGTCCTCTGCTGCTGCAGCTCAGCTTCCTTCCCTTCCCACTTCTGTGGAATGGTCCAGTCAAGCACACACGGCAGGACCTCCCTGGAACACCTTTCTGGAACACCTTTCTTGGAGTGAGATAAAGCTTGCATGGGAAGTGAGCAAGAAGATGGAAGAGCTGTGTAAAGAGGGCAGTGACCTGAGGCCAGGATGGTTTTGTTTCTCCTGAAAAGCCATTCCCCATCTCCAGTGCATGCAGGGTGGACTTGTCCTCCAACCAATAATAAGTTGTGGTGATGCTTTGAATTTTGCTTCTTTCTTTTCCTAGCCAGAGGGAAATCTGCTCTGATGTACTGAAAAGGAAGCTGAGTGTCTCTTGGAAGAACTGTTTGGAACTAGGTGAGATGAAGGAATCCTGATACCTGCTGGTATTGCTTTGGGGGATTTAGAAACAAGTCATTATAAAACAAGAAAGCCCTCAGACATGCTGTGTAGAAAAAAAGGGCATATTTAG
This sequence comes from Horornis vulcanius, assembly GCA_013401035.1. Lineage (NCBI taxonomy): Eukaryota > Metazoa > Chordata > Aves > Passeriformes > Scotocercidae > Horornis > Horornis vulcanius. The sequence continues at coordinate 6,496 of VZUA01007901.1, forward strand.
TTTTGAACTGTTTGATTGTCTGCTAAACATTCTGGAAAATTGGAGAAAGTTGCTTTCCTGCCAAATAAATTACAAAACAAAGCCCCACATTGGACCTGAGTCTTTCTCAAACCACTAAACCACCAGGTATTTTAGAGTGACTCCCCAAATCCTCTACAGAACCATGTTTCAGGGTGACTGCGGAGGCACCTGCTCAGCTCACTGTGAAGCACTCATGGCATGGGGCTCCCGACACCTCCTCCAGAGATGTCCCTGGAGGGTCTCCAGTTTTTGGGGAGATGAAAGGCCTGCTGGTGGCCTGGCCACCGGCACTTACCCCCCACATTGTTTTTGTAGGTGTTGTACATCTCTTTGACCCGGCGGTAGCGGAACGCCAATTTCCTCATCCAGTCAACTCCCCCGTGAACGCCCGAGCCCAGGCACAGGTTTGCACTGGCAGTGGAACTGTGGAAGCCATCCGCAGAGAAGTTGTATGTGCTGGGAGAGGGAGGAGGGAAGGGGAGAGGTCAGTGTAATCACAGCCTGCACAGTGCCAGCAGGGAGGGGGAAACGGTTGAAAAGAAATGTGGAGACAAGTGGCAGCAGAGACACACACAGGACACGCTGTACAGAACTGAAGTTCATCTTCAGCACAATTACCAGCACAGATCTGAAAAATGTTCTGTTCCTGCATCAATTTCTCACAATAACCATCCATAAAACCACAAATTGCAAAGCTCTATATGTGTTTTGCACATTTCATTCTTTTCCTTTTACCGTGGCTCTGCAGGCAACACTCTGGGAAAAGCAGCTGGAATTGTACAGAAGTAGTTTCTATGAACATGATGACCCAACTCACACAGGTAATGGTAATGTTTGGTGCAGTTTGGATACAAGTTTCCACGAGGATCTGGCATGGCAAAGTCCAACTCCTCAGTGCTAAGCCCATTCACTACAGACTGGACAGTGGGAAACCTTTCAATCTGGTTTTGAAGCATTTTGGTGACAGCTGTGACAGTTGTCTGGTTAAATCATATCAGAAACTGGTGAGGTCTGACTGGAGTTCAACCTAATTTAAATGTCTTTCCCAGAATGGTTCAAAGCTCAGCATAGTCAGGGCCTGACAGAAGGCACAGGCACAATAATGTGAGAAAGGGGACTCTCTACTTGTGTGTGCTTGATAAATGCAGACAGCACGGAGCCAGGAGGGGCAACAGTGCAGGTCTGAGAATCACTGAGCAGCACCCTGCTATTTCCAAATGGCTGGGGACTGCCTGTCCTGCAGCCTCCAGCTTGGGAGACCCCATACCTTAAATCTTGACCATTATCATCTGATGATACATCATCTATGTGGATCTGGTCACAGTCCTGAGAGGCAGATAAAAAAAAAAAATACACAGTAGTGAGTAAATGTTGTGGAAAAAAAAATTGAAATAATATAATGCAAAATTACTTTAAGTGCAACATTAAGGAGATAAAATCTTACAATTTGCTAGTATTGTAGTCTAGCCAGTTAATTGTTAGCAACAAGTATCACATAGCACTTGCACAAAATATGGACAGAGTGTGTGTGAGATCTGCTATCTAAGGGCACAACAGCTCTTGAATAACACAGTGAGTGTTATGCAGACAGGAGGGAGAGAGATGCTTGTGTTTTAGTCAGGAAAGCTGTGTTTTTCCTAATCTGTATGCATGATAAGGCAGAGACTTGGCAGCCTTTCCCCCTGTGAGAAAACGGCTTTGGACAGGAGGTGTATGCCCACATAATTACAGGGGGAGAAGCTCTGTCCCAAGGAGATTTCCAGAGATGCCTGTCCAGATTCTTCTGAGGGGGCTGAGCTTCCTTTGATGTGCAGGGGAGCTGGGCTGAAGCACTGAAGGCAACACTCTCACTGCCCCAGCCATAGACCGAGCTGAGGAACAGTGTGTGTCAGTAACGAGGAAATCTGTGCACAGGAAATTTAACCAGAAAATACACTTGGAGCTCAGCCTGCATGAAGTATGTGCTCGAGATCTTATCTTCCAAAATTCTTCATTGTTCCAATGGTAGAGGCCCTGCCTCAAAAATGTGAGAAATGTTATTCCTTTGGCTTCTTTCCCAGTCTCAGCAAGAGAAAAATTGGGGAAGTTTCCCCCGCTTGGGGAAGTTTCCCCCACTACCTTAACTCTCCTTTTTCCACGAGCCTTACAGGTGAGAACAGAACAGAAAGCCTGTAAGCTGATGAACACTATCTTTTGTTTTGGCTGAATTTTCAACAGAGTTTAAAAACTGTGACACTTGGTACCCCAGGACTCTGGAGTCAGAACAACTGCAGCTAACCAAGGTGCAGTAATTCTTCGCCACATCAGTGTTCTGTAAATCACAGAATTTGTTTTAGCTTCCTTACACAATGAGTTTGATGAATTACTTTAAACTAGCCTCTTTCAAAAAATGAAAAAGAAAAATACCCAAACAAGTTACCAAACTTGCTGTCAATGGCAAAATACAACAGACAGTTCTTGTCCATGTTAATGAGATTTTCTGCAGCATTTTAGGTGATTCTCCAAAAAGACACACAGCTTGTTCTCATCTCATCAGCCCTCTTATCAACCCATCACTGGAGTGTATATTGCTGTACATAATTGCAGCCAAGCAGCTGAACAGCAGATCTCTGCTGGCACCTCTCTCCTCCAACCCCAGCATTTTTTAAGCCCCCTCCCAGTGGCTGCTGTGAACCTGGCTGGGGTCACGCTGATGCAGCCCACTCCTCCTCAGCTCTACAATGCAGGGCATTGAGTCAGGGGAAAGGCATTTGTGGAGGGATCTGTTTTTCTCATTTGTGAATGGATTGTTCTGTACACTGAAGTGTGACAACAGTAGCTATCACATTTCTGAGTTAATAAAACACCCTGACACTGGGTGAGACACTACCTCATAGTGCTGCTCGTGTTACCGGGAACCAGGGGGCTGCCTGCAGCCTGCACCACCTCCTACCACGGGGATACAAGACCAATTTTTCATTCTTGCAGGATTTCCTTGAAATCTCAGCGAGTGGGGAATCAAAGCAGGATCCCTCTGAGGTTGTTGGAATGGCAGGAAGGCTGTGATGGGGACACGGTTTCACATCTGCTGGTTTTCAAGCTGACACACTGGGATCTCGGGGGCACACACAGCCCATACCTCAGGCAAATGTGTAAGACCTCAGTCAGCCCTTGCAGCTCTGGGCACTAGTCAGGTTTTACTCTTGGGATATCTCTGGGTGCTGCACAACCTGCCTCCAGGTGGGACCAGCTGAATTTGGAGGAGCTTGAGCTGTTTTAAACAGCACTGTTGGCTTGGAGAAAGCCTCTGCTGCCTCCTTGTGAAATACAGGGCTCCTGAGGAGCTCCTTCTGTTATCCCTCACATTCCCACTCTCAAGGTATAACTCCTGCAGGTATAAAAACAACTTACAAAGGCACACGTGGTCTATTTGTGGATCAGGACTGTGCTAAGAGTTTTAAACATCTCACCGATTCACTGATCAGTGGAGCCTGCATCCCTCATTAGGTGGGGGTTAACAGCTCCCAGAACACAAATGGCTCTGAAAGGCAGCAACTTGTAAACACAATAATCCCCTTGTTTATTAATTCCTCATCCCCTTTACAGTCCTCCTATCCTTAATACCTGTTTTCCAGAAAGCTGGACAATAACATCTCCAGAGGGATTGGGGGTGGAAGGTGCTATTCTTTAGCCAGCATTGTACTCTGAACAAAAGGCATCTGGGGAAAAAAGCACAAACCTGGAAAGCCCAGAGATTGTATTTTAACTTCACTGCTATTTGTAACCTTGGGTAAGTTCTTTTCTCCCTGATTCCCCTAAAAAGGGGAGCAGAGAGGGAGAGTACCTCCCGCCAGGTGAATATCTGCTGATACCTTCTGCAGCATGATCAGAGCCCTTTGTGCACAACACCTTGCATGGCCCACACTTGCAGCCTGTAGGGATTTCATCTGCCTGTAAGTCTTCACTTGCTGACAGAGAATCCCTTTCTGTAAAAAACTGTAAGTTTTTAGTAGGGTCTAAGACTTCTCCAGTCACCCCCTGTCCTGGGGACCAGTGATCAGCCTCCTTCCACACAACTGCCCTGAGGTTTGGGGTGAATCAGCTGGAACCTGGCCTGTCTAGACTGCAGCACTGAGAGAGGATGGGCTGAAGCAGGATGGATCTGAATAGATCCATCTGAATGGAACTGCATAGCCAAAATACATTCAGCTAATGCATCCAGGAAACAATTACCTGAATCCCCTCTGGGAAGATCCTAAGAAAAGATAAAGCCCTGGCTAACCAGAGTTTCAGAGTTTTTTGGTTTTTTTTTGACTGCAAAAAGGGAGCATTCCAGTTCAGGCTCCTCCCTCAGATTTTGAAGCCAGTTTTTTGCTATGATGTGACATCACATCCTCACCAGACTAAGGAGGATCACACCAAATGCTACCAAGGGCTGTGCAAACCTTGCTGTCTCTATGGACAAATGTTTTTTCATCATCAGGCACTTCCTGGGGATGCTTCAGAAGGGCTTTGCACCCTGGCAGCACCTTCTCCTCTGCACAGCACTGCAGCCAGCAGAATAAATCATTCCCCTGTGCTGAAGCAAGGGAATTGATCTTCTTGTCCAACCTGCCTCTCCGGAAAGGATGGGTGACATTTTCTCCACTCTTTTTCCTTATTCCATGCCAGGGCTGAAGCCAGCCATGCTCTGGTTAGTCCAGGCTGCTGGACCCCCCAGAATGGCTGAATTTGGATTTGTGCCAGGGAACATTTTGCTGTGTTTAAGAGAACTCCTGCTTTGGTTTCAAATGGGCGACTCTCCTCCTGCTCTCTCAGCTACAGCCCCTTGCACTCTGCCCCAGCACAAAAGATGGTCAGAAATGGTTTCCTCCCTGTGCAGTTTTAGCTCATTTTGTCTTGTACAGGCCAGCACTGCACCACATGATGGTGCTAATGTAATGGTAATGCTCGTGGGTCTTCAACTCAATCTGTTTCTGTGCTGCTTTTTACAAGTTCTTTCGTTTTTAAGGATGTTATTCACTGCATTTTTTAAGCCCAGTACTCGGTGATGTATGATCCTTAAATACCGCTCTGTGAATACACAAAAATGACTTATTTATCATCCTAAATGAAGGAGTAGGGTGGGTAACTGGATGACTCTGTTGCTGCAAATTCTTCCAAACTGACATGGCTTTTTTGGAAAGTAAAATTCTGTAAGGCACATTTACTTTTCTTTAAGTCTCCACCATCCATCAATTTTTCATTGAAAAAGCTCAGCTAAAACCAAACCACCAGTGCCCAGAGCTGTTACTGACTGACAAATGTGCACAATTTGACGAAGCCCAGACAATTTGCTGCTTCATTTAAAATGTTAGAGCAGTAAGTCAAAAAAAGAGAAAACTTATTTTGAAGTGAAAAAAGAAGAAAACTTATTTTAAAACTGGTAATCTTTAAATCTGGTAAGAGGGGTTTTGGGGGAGGTCACTGTGCAGGACATGGAGCTTTGTTACATCACATATTGAGATCTGATGGGTGAAAGGTGATGGTTCTGTAGTAAATATTATCACTACTTAAATACTGCCCTGGGTTCCCAAAGAGGAACTCTATTTTTGTTTCCCTAAGAGAAAGATTTTATTTGTACTTTCTGTGCCCTGATCACAAACTCCCTCTATAAAAAGGATTGAAAGAGGGAAAGTCTGTCAGTTCAGGTGCTTGTCTTTGAAAGGAAATAAAAATTCTCAGCAAGTGAAACTTCAAGACTGCAGGAGCCAGGTGGCAGGAAAGGTTGTGCCTCTCCTAACACAGGGGACCACAGTGCAATTAAGCAGTGAAGGAACCAGAAATTCCTGCTGAACTCCTCAGGCATAGAAAAAAAAATCTCTCCTTTCATCTGGCACAGAAACAAATTCTTCCTTTTCAAGTGAAGAAAGAAAAAAACAAACCCGTAGAAGTCTGCCCAGGGATGCCAGGTTTTTTCTTCTCCAAATGCCTCCAGGCAGTGTTTTGATCCCAGGGTGCCCAGAGCACAAATCCCACCTTATCACTCTGTACCTGATCCACTCAGACTGAGTGTTCTGACTGCAAATGCCAACACATTTTCATCACTGCTGCACAGCTGTTCCTCAGCATTCTGCCAGCATCACTTTGCCTCCATTTTACCACACAATCAAAAGGATTTTTGCTTTGTGTGGGAGTATTTAGAAGAAAAAAAAATCCTGAAGAGAATGGAGGTGTCAAAGGGATGCTTCCAATAAGCCAACTAAGGCCCATTTCTCTGGTGTCAAAACCAAAAAGATTCTTGGCCAAACCCCCCCATGTTTGTAGACCACATGCAAATGATTAAAGAGAAAGATGTAAAATAAAATAAGCAGCTACATACTTCCAGGTCATTGAAGAACAGATGTGTGTCTGCAAGGTTGAAGATCATTTCTTCCATCATGAGACCTATCCGCACAGACGTTGTGGTGTCCTGTCAGGGGAAAATCAGGTTTTTTCCATCCACTTTGATTTTCTTTTTTGGGGGGATGTAAAGTGCTAGTATAAGTGATATGAAGTTTGGGGTTTTTGTGCTTCTGAGGAAAAAAGGAGATTTTTAGTTTTGAGATGATGATGATTTTGTAAACAGAAGAACAGAATCTTTGTTTTATACTAGAGGAGGCACTCTTAAACAGTAGCCCTAATAAGCAGATTATGACCCATGTGCAGTGTTGGGAAAGCTGCT
>VZUA01007901.1:35831-52217 GCA_013401035.1 Horornis vulcanius
AGAAAAAAAGGGTTTTTTCAGCTTATGAATGCACAGTATGATACAGGAATGCTGGTGTCTTAGGAAGTGGTGATTATGAAGACAGGATGGGCCTGTGGCGTAGCTCAGATCAAAACCAAAGCAAGCTTTGACAATCAGGTTTGTGTCCTTGTCTTTCACAGGTCAGAGGGGCCCTGACAACAGGGAGGTGTTCTCCAAGCCTCCTGTACGGCTCAAAAGAGAATAAGCTGCTATAATTATAAGAACAGATGGTTTGCACAAGATCAACATTCAGTGAAATACCCAGCAGTCAGAGGAGGAGATGGCCAGGCTCAGCACAGGTGGAAAGTTTCAGTGTTTGTCACAGCTCTCTGGGCAGCCAGCAGCAACTGTGAGTCCAGCAACACTTAAAAGATGCAACACTGAGGGTGGCTACCATGGGCATTTCTGAGTATGTTTGTGTCATGATTTAACATCCAAAAAACAGAATGACGGAGCGTAGACCTAAGCATTTCCTCTAACTTGTAGATGAAACGCACAATGGTTCCACAGAGAGTTCTCTCAAAGGATTATTCGACCATTTAGGACTAATAAAATAAATGCCTGCAGGGGTCAGCTGCATTGCATGGTGTTTTACAAGCCTGCACACAATGGCCTGTGCATTCTGACATCGTGAGGCTGTTTTCCTGCAGGAAGCACTGCTGACTGTGAGTGATGCAGGCAAAGGCCCCAGCCCTCCTCCCTGCACAGGGTGCATTACTCTGGGCTATGATCATCTGCCTGAAGACTTCCATGGTCATTCAGAGAGGCTCTTTGCAATGCTTTAGCTTTCTGACAAGCTAATGTTTCCTGCAGTAAATACTGCCTCCTCCAAGCTGCTACATTTTTAGTGTAAGGTTAAGCACTCATCAAAATTGCCTCCCACCAGCTATACTCCAGTGCCTTGTAAGGTTCCAAATCCTACAACATCTGCCTGCATTTACTGGGCAAGAAGACTCATAAAACCTTCCATGGTTGTCAGCTGTGGAGGCATTTCAAGACTATCTGACCTGTTATAGGAGAAGAAAAACTCAACCCATATGTACTTTGCAGCAGATTGCTCAACTGTTTGCCATTAGGTGTAATGAACCCTTCCCCAAAAAGTCTTGTATTTCTGTCTGGAAGGGCTCAGACAGTGCAGGGAAGAGCAAACTGCATTAACCTGGATGAAAAGCATTATTCTACAATGTTACACCACTTGACATCAGCGGTGTCTGGTAAAGAACATTGCTCCCAAAAGCATATGAACACCTCCTGCACATGAAACTCTCAGATACAAAACCCATTCAATATAAGTCCATTTGTCTCCCACCACAATCCCATGCAGTCCTGTCAGCCTGACCAGGTGTCTGAGGGCACTCTGAATGGTGATATAAAACACATTTCACAGTTCACTTTTTCTGGGTTGAAGCTCTTCCCCTGCTCCTGGGAGTACTCAACCCACAGAGCCTCAAAGAGCTTTAATAAGTGATGACCAGAGCAGCTTTAAGAGCCTGGCTTTTACCATCCTTTTGAGCTTGGTCATCTGTATAGCTCAATCCAGATCAACAATGGTGTTGAAAGTGCTGGGATGGTTTATAGTTCCTCTTAGGATTTGAACTATGGGAAAGCAGTTAGATTTTACTGGATTTTGAGAAAGTGTTTTTAACCACCTATCTAACAACACTACAGCTACAGAAGGAAATCACACTGGACTGTCTTCAAAAACAAATCACAAGGAAATGTTTTGGGCCAAAAAGTGAACATCCTTACAGCAAGGATGTAGTCTGTTTCTATGCAATACCTTGTTGAAAAAAAACAACCAGCTAAACTGACTTGGGTGACTCCATGGACGCCAAAGAATAAAGATTCATCCAGCTGCAGTTTCATCCTGGACACAATCCTCCACTGATAGATAACAAGACATGATAAAGGAAAGCTGGATTTTTCCACCTCCTGTGCTAATTAGTGGCCATGAACCTCCACTTCCCAGGTCACCATTCAAATCTAAGCAAGTCACCATCTAAATCTAATCACATCTACTGTCATGCCATTCTTGTCCTGTCAGCACAGCTGTTATTTAGCAATTCTCTTTCCCTTGAGCAAAGTGAATCTCCAAATACCAGTGGAAAAGAGGGAGCTGGTCAGCACATCTCCACTCTATGACCCATTACTTAGGATCCCTGTAAGTCTCAATTGGGTAGTTTAGATCCAGGCATTTTTGTCTTGAGGCTTTTCCAGCCTCCATGCACTGCTTCAGAACTGCAGAGGCTCCAGGAGAAGAGCCACAACAGAGAAAACTGTAAGAAACTTGACAGCAGTAGAGTGATTTTTGTCCTGGTAATGACTTGTCAGCGTCAATAAATCTGCCAGTTACAGATTTTTTAAGTCAAATTTTTATCCTCCTCTTTTTATCTATGATAACTCAATGGGCTCCCTTCAGACAATGCAGGAATCCTTGTAGTTCTAGAGATCACAGTACTGCAGCGCAGAAGCGTCAAAGTTTAAACCCTGCCAATATAAACAGAAGGGGCATCCAAATTACATCTAAAAAGGCCCATGCAAGAGTGCTGTCCACTGCCAGCAGAGCAGTTCAGAAACTCCTGAGCTGCACAGCCTGTGCTGAATGAAGCAGGGTCAGGCTGAACTTGTCCACAAACATTATCTCAGTCTCTCATCCTATGACTGAATTCTGTTTTTCCACCACAGCATTACACAACAGAGTGCCTGGAGATGAGATACAGCAAAAGCAGTATCAGTACCACACAGCATCATGAACCTGATGTTTCCTAACTTTCAAATGCTTGACTATGCAGGTATGATGTTTCTTGACACAGATTTTTATATGTAATTTTACACTAGCTCCTCTATTGCCTTCTAGACAATTGCAAAATCATTAGGTATACTGAATCAATTATTCAGTGAAGTTTCCATAACATTTTAGCATATTCTTCACCAAGTGCACTGTAAGCTGAGTAATCAAGGCCAAGTTCATGATTTCCCAAGCTGTTACCATCCTATTTTCTTGGATTTTTTTATATCCTACAGAAGCAATGAAAATAAAATCTACAAAGAGAAGTCTCTGTGACATCCAAACATCTCTGTGACTGTTTTCTGTGCTGATTTTGCTCATTAACCCAGGTTTCAAAATTTCTGTCTGAACTTCACCATTGCTCCCAAGACAATCAAGCAGCATGTTAGGGAAATGTCACTTCTTTCTTCTCTGTAGACTCCCCCTTTCTCACCACACGAACTTTTCTCTCTATGTTCCTTATCCAGTCCCTTTACTATTGCCCCTTACTGCTTCTCTCTGATCCATGATTGTCACAGCTGCTCCCATCTCCCCAGTGCCACCTCTGCCAGCCTGATGACAAAGTCACACGAAACTCTCAAGGAGACACAAGACACCTCCAAAGTAAATGCTCTGCCTCAGAGAAGATTCCTGTTTTGACTGTACCAGTTAATATTTGATTTCCATTAAATGGCAAGAGTTAGAGCAGAGCTTTCCCCTCGGGTAGCAGTAGCACAGATCCTTGCAGCCTACAGTGCATCACTGTCAACACCTTCGCCTCTCCCACAGACCTCCCTCTCCTAGAAGTCAGCTCGTTTTAAAACAAAGTAAATGGAGCACAGTCAGCCCCTGGTGTTTAAAAATCTTTGAAAGGGAGACTGTGCTGTTATTCTGAGGAACCTTGTATTTACACTGCAAAAAGTGAGGTCTGACCCCTCCTGAAGAGAGGCCTCTCCCCGCTGAACACACCACGGAGCACAACTTTACTGCCATGGTTTTAGACTGCAATTAATGCAAACCAGCTGTGAAGCAGAAGCTTTTGAAATAGGCTGCTCGTTTTCCACTGAGGTTTTAATTTTATCAATCTAAGGCATCTGAGTGACAGTTTGCTGAGAACATGCTCTCACTGTCCTTTATTTTTGGGACTTCACATGGATTCACTATCTGGATGTCAAAGTGTGATCCACATTTCTCGGGTGTAGATTGAAATTTCATCACTATTTTCATCACAAAGTACTTCAAGAATCAAGTTTAAAACTAAACATGGACTTCCTTTGTAAAATTCATGCAGGCAGAGGTAACCGTTCATGCCAAATTAGTATTTCTGACTTTGTATTAAATTTTTAACACACAAATTGGCACACAATTGCAAGAAATTCTGGCATCTCTTGGAAAAAAATTTGTCTAGATTATCCAGATATCAACAAGGGTCAAAATGTTTTCAGCATAAGAGAACATTTTAATTGATTAATTATTCAGATTATACTTGTTCTCAGGCCAGAAGAACAATTCATAACCGATTCATTCCACAAACATAAGCAATATATGTATAATTAATCCATTTTAAATCAGTGTTGCAAAAGAGAAATGATAATTTCAATTCATTCACTACTTCACAGCTCATCAGAAGGGCTCTACAAAGAAAATAAATATTCAGCAGTAGCAGAGAATTTCACTGCATAGATCTTTGGTCCCAAATTTATGTCTGTCCCAAGCTCAATACTGCTCTGCAACTCCTTGGCAAAGGGAAATCATCCCAGTTACATAACTGATTTTTCCTTTGTAATGTAAAAAGTATTTTGTGGGTAGATAGATTTGGATATTAAAAAACCCCAAAAAAGCAGTCAAATCTTTTCCTGCCCAACAACAGCATCCACAGTGGTCTTTGGCCACAGTTTTAACTGTTGTGCAACTTCATAGTTTCATACCAGCTGTCATTTCAGCAATTACAACTGAAGAGCAAGGCATTGTCTAGGAATTAATGACAAGCTGAGAAGAGATGGCCTAATGTGCAATCAAGGGGTAGCACATGCTCTTGCAACCACAGGAAATGCTCTATAAGCTGGCTGTTATTGCACTCTCTGCAGGGCTGATGGGTTTCTGGGTTAGCTAATGTGCTGGCACAATTTTCTCTTTGTATTTTACATAGCTCGCTAAATGCTAAGTTTCTTATATTCCAAAGATTTCTCCCCCACCCTCAGCAACAAGCAGTTTCCTCAGCTTCCAGTTAAGACAGTAAGTTTTTGGGGGCAGAACTGGAAGATTATCTTTTTGTGTCATGTTCCATTTCTACCATTGAATAATAATTTTACCAGAAGTCTGAGCAAATCACTGGACTGCTAAACTGTCAGAAAATGTAAACTTAGAAAAATGTGTGATAAAAAGCAAAATACATTTCTAATACCGAGCCCAGGGTGTTTGGTGATTTGGTGCTGTAATTGAACACTTACATGAGGACTGATTAAGAAATGAACTAGACCTTGAAGAAACATTTCTTTCCCAGCATGACAAATTTACCACTTTAAAGGCAAAAATCTAATGCAAGCTGTTACCTCCTCTCCAGATTCATGACTCTAAAAGTGAGTGCCATCCCCAGACTGGCCACATGCATATTTCAGATCTCTTCACTATGAAACAAATAATTTTCTAAATGCAATAATGACATGGAACAACCCTGTACACAGCACTGGTTGAAAAGAAAAAAGAAGAGAGGAAAAAAAGTCACTCCTTCAGAGCAAATATGTGAGTACCAGATTTCAGTCTGAATGTTACTTGAAGCCAGATGATATCCATTGTTACTTGGTAATTAAAATCTTTATTTCAATTCACAGTACCTTTGCAATATGCTTCTGTGTCATTTTTATGAGCTATGGAACTTGCTAATCTAATCTTTTATATTTGTATATGTGTGTGACATGTTGCATTAGCTATCTGGCTAACAAACTCTTCCACAATCAATTTTGTTTCATGCTAGGGAAGCTTGAAAATAGATTTCCCCTTCTGGCTGGCTGTAGAATAGCTCTTTTTCTTTACCTTTTACTGACCAAAAGGCTGTTATATCTTAATTTTTGCTCTTTAGCAGATACTGCTCCTGCTCAAGAACCCAGCAGGATAGAATTGAAAGACGGAGTTCGGGATGAAAAGCTGAATGCTACCCCTTTCCACCTGCACCTGTGTTTGTACTGCAAACAGACCTGAACAGAGAGCAGAATTTGGCTTCAGAAGTACCATTTACTGCTCACAGGCATCCCAGCATGCCAGTGCTGCTGCCAAACAAACACCAGAGGGAACAAACCAGCACCAACCATGCTGGCACTTCCTGAAGCACAGCATTTGTCCTAGAGCCCTGTGAGACAAAAATTTGTCACCCAAGAGGTCGTCTACTCCTTGGTGAGTGGTGTAATACCTAAATTGGGCACTTATTTGCTGCTGTAACTCGTATCTGAGGGGACAGTGAGGAGGAATCACGAGGGCTGAGCAATCTGACCACCCACCCTCACCCACAGACGAGATCATCATGTTGCTGTAGGAGCTGGTCCTCAGTAGAGGCAAATAATACAAACTTATTTCACTTATGTACCTGAGCTATGAATACATTACAATACCTGCAAAGAATAGCTTAAAAAAGAAATCTTTTTCCTTGCACTTTATCATAGAAAACTGAGCAGCAGTTAGAGATACCTTTTCTTGCTGAGTCCCTGACCATCACCCTCTCCTTGATCTCTCTTCCCACACGATGCAAAAAACATTTTGTCCTTGAACTGGAAGTTAGAAGTTTGACTCTTAAAGCCCCCCTGAACTTTTCCATTAAAATTTATTGATAAAAGTTTGCCCTGTTCAGCTGGTTTAGCCCACCACCAGCACAGTCCCAGCGGTGCTGCAGCTGGCAGAGGGAGCAATCACCTCCCCACCCCCAAGTGCTGTGGCGTGGGAAAGCCCTGAGCCCACATTCCTTGGTAGCACTCAGCACAGGAAGGCTCCTGGCTCCTCACTCAAACCTTTCTCTAGCACTCAGCAAGTTAAATAAACCATACAGTCAGGCAGCCTCAGACTGCTCCTCTCACAAGCGAGGAGAAGAAGGGTGGAAATATTTGTTTACAGGAAGACACATTTACTCCTGCTGCCTGTGCCTTGGAGTAAGCACCTGCCACTTGCAGAAACTGTTTTCTCCTGTTTTCTTTTGCATTAAAGGCTTACTGAGCTGGCTGAAATGATCTTCCTGGAATAAATATCTGAAAAGAAGCGATTTTATCTAATAGCACTGCATTGCCCCAGGGCACATTCATGCTCATACACATAGTTCTCCTCAGCCTGTTTTGGTACAACTCATGGCTGTGTCACTGTTGTTTGTAACATTTTCAAGTGCTGATGCACAAAATTTCCATGTCAAAACCTCTTGCCTGAACAATGGAGGCACCTTAAAAACCTCAGTCCTAAGAAAGTCAAAGAGTTTGCCTTCTCAAAAGTGCACATGTGAAAGTAGGACAGGTGAAACCTGTAGGAGTCCAGGTGACAAAAAAACCCAAACCCACAGGCTTCCTTTTTTTTATTGGTGCCACATCCAACACAGGTGTCTTCATCATGTACTAAGAGGTACTGAAGCCCCACAAACCACCTCAGTGTTAGAGAGAACGTGCTCTGACAAAACTAGCAGGTGAAGTCTCAACCAAGGGTCAACTCTTAGTCTTCAGCTTTCTTAGATAATATATGGAATAAAACAAATTTTCCCTGTTCTTGTAACTGTTTAGGATTTTAGTTGATCTCAGACTTAAAAGTGGGTGTCTATGTCCACCTTTCACTTGCAGGATAGAGAAGAATTGAGAGAATTAAAAGACAGCTTTGCAATGGGGACAGCTAAGTATAATGTCAGAAAAGAGCCTTTTGCATAAAACCCTCAACAATATCAAAAAGCAAAGCAATAGAATTGACTCCTCCCCCCTTCCACAGCTTCCACAAGAGTTTGGGAAAGCCAGTCAATTCCTCTTTGATTTTCCAACCCTTGGAAAATCTCAGAGGGACAGGCAAAAACAACACAGAGCTTTAGCTTCATGTGCATTTGTCCCTCCTCAAGCAGAGTCACTCTCATTTTTTCTTTGTGTCAAAGTATCAGGTGTTAAAAAAATAATAGTAGGGAGAATATGCAGCAGTTTAAGCACAGAGCAGTTTGTTTGGGTCAGCATAAGGTAGCAAGAAGCATAATACTGACAGGACTGTTTGCATGAAGTGTAAAACCACCTTTGTTTTGCTTCCATCAGAATGCAGGAATTCACACCAACACAACAATCCCAGGTATGCAGTCATAGAACTAATTAAGAAAAAGAAAACACAGTTTCTGCAGAAAGACAAAGCTTATATTGACCATAGGTGAACAATACTCTAAATAGAGTCCCTCAGCCAGAAATCAATGCCTTGATGAGCAAAACAGATCAGGCAGAGACTTACCTCCTTCCCTGTGCTGCCTGCCTGCACCTACAAGCTTCCCACAGCAGCTGCAGGAGCAGAACTGGCGCAGCACGGAGCTGTGGCACTGTGAGTGGCACTGTGAGTACCCACAGCCCGTGCTGCCAGGCCCTGAGCTGCACTCACCGTGCATCTGGTACGTGTAGGGAGCCTGCCCCGCCGCCGGCGTGCTGAAGCTGGAGCCATAGCTGAGAAATCCACTCTGTCCTGGCGAGTGGCTCAGGCTGTCCTCTGTCTTAATGCCTTTAATGCACAGGGGGAACCAAGAGCAAAACGTGAGTGCTTGTCATATAAAGATGTTAAAGAAGCAAGCGGAGGAATTAATTTTTCAGCTGGATTTTAAGCTAATGGATTTTTTTACACACTTTCTTTTACACACACACACACACACATAGTATATTTATATCTATATTTACAGTTATATTTATATTAATATATATTATCTATTCTATAATAGCTATAATGTAAATGTAAATGTAATGTAAACATAAATGTAAATGAAAACATAAATGTAAACAAACATAAACATAAATATGTGTGTGTACTATCTGCATTACCCAAACGGGTCTCCTAACAGCCAAACAAATTAATCACAGATTTATTTGAGTCAGCTACATCCTATATCCACACCCAAATTCTCTTCTGCTAAGGTGGGTAAACAGCCTTGAATAACCCTGTTTTCAAAACCAATTTCGGAACATATAGTTTTGTTATAGAATTGAAGAAACTCACTGACACAAACTTCCTGGAGAGTTATCAGATGCACGCAATGATTAACAATGGAACAGGACCTTCAGCAAAATAACCTCAAGATTTCTGTTCTCAAAAGAGTTATTTTTTACTTGCATTGTGTTTTCAGCTTTGGTACCAAAACACCTATTGGCAAGTCCTATAGGAGGGTTATCATCTACTCAGCTGGATATAACACACAGTTCAGGAACAACAGGTAAGCCCTGAAGACACAAAAATCTTTTCATTTCTAAAACCAGGCAATTAAACTGACAATTTACAGGGGGAACGGCAATAGCTGAATTAAACATTGCAAGATGAAACCCTTGCTGGTAATGAAAGGAGTTGATATTTTATTCTGAGATGCTGCTGAGATTGTACAGCTGTATTATTAAAATAAACAGCTCAAAGGTGCAACATATTATGAATCCTTTGGGCGTGATCCTTCCCTCCTTTGCATCCTATTTGCACAACAAAAGATGGCCACTGGATACTCCCTGGGTGCTGGGATTAAACAGAGACCCTGCTGATGTTTGGGCCTTGGATTTACACACTTTCCATGCTGCTGTCATCTTTTAGCACTTGTAGGCAAACTTGTAGACGAGTTGAATTCAGGTGCCTTTCCCCAAACATGCTCCTTTCGAGCTTAACTAGAAGCAGCAAGTCTCTGCTTGCTCAGGTTTGGAGTAAGTTCTCCCAGATAATGTTTTCTCTAATAAAAAATCACTTATTATAGCTTTAGGTGAGAAGAACTGTGATGCAGTTTGAGCACAAGCTCGTAACAAGCTGACTGAGAAAGGCAGGAAGTTTATTTGGACATTGAGAGGACAAGTGCTGCTGCAAGTGTGTGGCTTCATCACTGCTGGGGAAGAGAAGGGTGTGCAGAGGAGCCCCTCTTCCCAACATCCCGTGCTTTTCTATTCCATCAGCACTCCCCAGCCCAGCATTCACCCTACCCACCCCAGTTACAATTAATCTTCAGCGAACGGGCCTCTTTGGAAGCCTAAAAATTGTTGTCAGACAGCAAAATAACTTAGCACCAAATTAATTTCCACATAATGTTTTGTTTTGTCTAGAAGCTGGCCGAGTTATACTTTTTGTGCCTAAAAACAATACTGCTTCATTGTTCTTGGTTGTCAGCCAGGTGGAGTTTTTCATATGCTGTGCTGAGTATCTTAGAGAGGGTGTAGGGGCTGGGGGAGGGAAACCACTGCTCAAGGATGCTAAGAGGTCACCCACAGGATTTATAAGCAGCATATGGGCCTGACACATGCATGCCCTGAAGCCTCCAGGCAGTAGCAAATGGCACTACTTTCACCTGCTCTAACAGGACAACTGTTCAGAGTTTTCCTTGGAAGTCAGCCAGCCGATGCAAACACACAAATAGCTCCAGGAAAGGGTCTCAAAAACATTCCTCTCATCATCCTGGTAGAGCTTTGGCTCTGCCAAGGCCACTTCCCCAGCCTACAAGAGCGCTGCACCAAATTTCCCTTCAGTAAAAGCTTTGTATAAAACCTTCTTATTGGGAAGAGATACTGTATTTGCCAAGTAAACAAAGATGTTTAAGAGCACAAGAGAAAACATGAGTGGAAACAAAACTATGAAGCCATTTTAATGGTGCAAGGCTCAGCCCTCATAGGGGCAGCCAGAAGTAAGAAGCCCAAAGCTTTCTGTTGGAGCTGTAACTAAACAACAGCAACATCTCTTTGGTCTTTAGGAGTGGAAAGAACTTTCAGCTTCCTCAAGAGCTCGGTATTCCCATGCAGAGCTAGGGGAGACTTAAAGCTTGGTTTACCAGGCATTCCTCTGTCAGGAGGGCTGGTTTAATTAGTTCCCTGTGTGAACCCCCCAGCTGCTCCTGCCCAGCACTGTCTCCCCACAGCTGTTGGCAAGGCTGTGCAGAAAAGCAGGGAACAAAGCCAACTGGGGTTAGAAATGCTGACTGCACATATAATAACTGTCCATTTAAACACAAACTGTCTTTCAAGACCAAGGTACTCTGTAACATCTCACCTATGCCATATTCTGCTCTGCATTTTGGTTCTTCTGTAATAATATACACAAAAACTTTCTCAAAGTAGCTTGTGTTATTGAAACTCCAGGAAGAACCAAGGATGGCAAAGTGTAGTTTTCATAAATATCATATTTACTCTACTTTGTCTTGACAGTAAATCATGGGAACACTCACAAGCTACTACTCCTACCTGGAACATCCTACTGAAACTGAATTTCTCACAGTCTACTAATAGCTGGCTCCAAACCTACCTAGCTTGAAAAAACATAACCCATGACAGGAAGAGCTGATAGGTTTAAAGCTGATACAGTTCAAAGTAAACCTAACATTTTAAAGCCCAACTTTCCTCTAAGCCTAAGAAGACAACGTTGCTGAGACATAAATGACACTTCAAGGCTTAAAGACCTCAAATCCATTTTGCCAGCAGCAGCAGGACGATGCCCTGGCAGGCACCAGGACTCTGGGGTACTCACTGTAGGAGGGGATCCCGTAGGGCTGCCCCGGGGGGGGATAGGCAGTGTAGGCAGCAGCCTGCTGGATTCCCGTGCTGTACTGAGCCTGTCCATACGCTGCCATGCTGGGGAAGGACGGGACTGTCACTATATGGGGGTAGTGTCTGTCCAGAACAAGAAAACAGAAGGGTTTAAGGCAATAGTTACTGTACATGATCTTCTACAGCACGAAGCATCTTGCTAAAATAACATTCAACACAGGATGCTGAATGTTTTGGGAACTTGGAATTGACTGGACTGAAGCAGAAGTTTGTTTTATGAGCTTCCAGATTAAGCCACCTAAACGTGTGGTGACTTTAAGAGAGTGCAAAATACGTGCAAGTTAAAAAAATAAAATAAAATCAACACTGATTTTTCATGTTTCATTTTGACTTTGCTGAACAAGTGAGTGTGATGGGAAACCTCAGACATTTCGACACATCCCCTCTGTGGTCACTCATAAACACAACAATATTCAAACTGATAAGGTTTGGATACCCAGGGGTACAAAAACACAGTTCACAGTACCTCAAACCCTTTTTTCACTCCATATCAAAGAAGATTAAGAACCAGCTACTTCACTGTGCCAGAGACGTGCAGGGGAACAGGTGGATGGGCTTAGGGCAGATGTTTTTTAAGGTGAGAGAAGTCTGCACAAAATGGCTGTTCAGCAAAACACGGATTTTAAATTACAGCACTTGGCACGAGCACTCACTTTGTGGTGTACAGATGGAGAGGACACTGCGGTGCTGCTTTGCTGCTGCCTGGAAAACAAAATTAAAGGGTCTTAGATTTTCATAGTGTTCTGTTCTATGGCCAAGCTGATACAATTGTTTTTACCACTGTTGGTTTGAGAAAAATACACAGGAATCGAAAGTCTTTATTTCTTAGTTAATATTCCCAAGCTAAGGTAAGTAAGAAAGATATTCTCTGCTTAACAACAAATATAGATTTAGTTTTTAATTGAGGGTGATACCAGTTGATTGAACTACCAGTTTCTTCTTCTCATGGGACTGATATCAGTTGTGAAGCTGGGCTTTGAAGCAATGACTCATATGCTAAAGGCTATAAAAGCCAATACTGTGATTGCTGAAGTGATTTTAAGCTCACTGCACATTTTGATCTTTTGCTTTTTTTGGTACTCTCCTAGACCATGACTCATTTTCTTTAATGCCCATTAAAAGATTAAATCACAGAAAATATTAAAAATACAACATCATAAATCTCAATTTGAATTTTTTGACTTAACTACAGCATACCTTATTGAACTACCAGCAATCAAAAAATTTAATCAATAGAAAACCTATCACACAAGTTATATGTGCAAGATGCCTTCTAATGGACCAAAAAATTGTGTGCTGTAACACTACCAAAGAAAAATGTGCCACCAGCTTTATTCAGAGATAAATTTACATTTACCTAATTCAAAACTAAAAAACCAAAACCAACCAAACAAAGCTAAATTAAAACCTGCAAGTTGCCTGTAAGTTGCACTGAGAACATTCTATATCAAAATACCACCATGTACAATTTGCAGGTTGCCTCCACAGTGCCATCCAAACTTTGCTTCTTGGTTCCTGGCAGATGGAGCTGCCATAAATTCAGCACCATAAATGCCAAAACACTCCCACAATCATCAATAATGGTGAGGCACAGCTTCTCCACCCACCTTCAGTGACCAAAACACCACAATTTCCTTTGTTCAGACATTGGTCAGCTGGCACATGAAACATTTAAATCATTTCATGAAATATGCAAGTCCATAAAAAGTCTAAATACATGCAAATAGTCCTATGGGTTTGGGTAACTTGTGCTGTCAACGTGGACAGAATAACCAGAAAGATCCAACATGCCCACATCTGAAATGTTTATTTGTCCTGATTTAGATCTCTCTTGAAACTGTTCACACACAACCCTTTTTCACAACATTTTACACAGCCTGATCATTTTACACTCTAACATGGAGATTACACCAAACAATTTTTAAAAACACTGCTATTTCATCCGGTAACTTTTTAGACTAAATTTCAATAAAAAATACATCATTGTGAGTCCTTACTAAAAATATTAATTACTAGGTGTCATTCTTTTTTTAGAATGTTAATTTATGTAATTAATGGTGAAACCTATACAGGCTTGATCACTAACAGGAGCACTCTAATCACTGACAGAAACAAAACCAGAAAGATTCTTTCTTCAAACCCCAGCAAACCTCCAACACCTTAGAAAAGTAAAACCCACCTGCAAACCTACCTTGCTTTCTGTACCTATAAAATGTGGTACAGCAACCTATTTCCCAAGCAACAGGCAGAGAGGTTTAGTTTAAAATACTGACAAAGGACAGCGTTATACAAATGCACATATTACTGACAAAGGATAATGTTACACACAAGTATCTATCCACTTACACATCCAGAGGAAAAAGACCGAGTTTAAATCCAAAACTGGGCTTACCTGAGTCACCTTCAAACTCACTATGAAAATTTTGCTTTGACTTACCTGAAAGACAACAGTTTAGAAAATAAGATTTTCAGACTGTGAAAACAAGAACTACACCATTTGTCTGTCCCTCATTACCAAACAGAACTGCATTGAAGAACTAGACATATTACAATTCATTTCTTAAATTCTTAATGGCTTTTACATCAAAAGCCAGCAGAATAGTTTGAGCACAAGCGTAATTTCTTTTCTCTTTGGAAAACACCACAGCTCCATATTTTTTTTTTTTTTGGTACAGAGCAAATAAGTTTGCCAAGAATGACAAGCAGGAATTTACTGTGTGTGAATATGCAATATGCTACTGCCACTGACAAGAAAAGGCAAAGTTGATCCTACAGGCAAAATGTGCACTTAAAATTATACTGATATAACTGCACATCTCATGACAAGCACCCATGAAAACAGCCAGACAGCTACATGGACATCTAAATTACTAAATACTGTGACTAGACTTGCTAAATTTAATACTTCATGTGTAATACAGAGCATAAATTTGTGTGCATTTATTACATTAAGGGTTCTGTCAGTCTGAGAGTTGTCAAACACACAAATATTTTTCCTGTTCTTCAAATTAACCAGAAGTATTTTCAAGGGAAAGAGCACAATCTTGGTAGCACAGGGGATCATTCCGTAGAAAAAACAGCATAATATTTCTATAAGAAACAAATCAGCGTGAGCTGTCACCGGTAAACTGGTGCCCAACAATACAGCTCCTGTGCTGGCTCTTATTTATACTACATAACAAAAAACAGTTCCTGCACCAAGATATTTACAAAATGATGTACCTAAAAATCATTTCTAGCTCTAATCTTTTCTGCAAACAGGGAACATTTTAAAAGGATGTCTCCTTTAGGCTGTTATTCCTTCTACTGCGCTTGTAAATAGGCAGTCACGATGGGCGTGATTTAACCACGCAATTCCTAATGCCTGAGCAAACATGCAAACAAAACATCTCCTGGGCTTCTAAGAGCCTATAAAGGAAGGGTTAAACATACTACTAAAACATAATAGCCAGGGCCTTTTCCTAACTCCCCTCTAACAGGAAGGCTGACAGATCCCGACCGCAGCAAACAATAGCTGGGATTGTACTAGCAAGAACTAGTTCAGCTGCATCACTTGCCAATAATTTTTTTAGCAGATTTAACATTCTTCTGTTTCCTTCACTTGAACAGTGTGATGGGGCAGGGGGGGAGAAGGAGGAGAGCAGATAAATTTCCATCAGAGCCTCAGCCACTGAAAGAATTTGTCCCTGATACCTGCCAAATGTGAAACTCCAGAGCAGAGACCAGCAGGGCTAACCATGTGGGGATGGCAGCCATGGTCTCAGAGCGATGCAAAGTGGGGCACAGAGCTGCTCTGGCAAGAGGTTTTCAGGCTGCTCAATACATTTCTGGGCCTGGGAGTCCCCACAGTCCCCACCTTAACAGCAGCACAGCCAGCAAAGCCCAGGGCTCACGTTCACACCACCACTGGGGCTCCAGCAAAAACTACCAGGTCTATACAAAATATGGTTTACACCTGCAGTTCTGCCAGTGGAACAAAAATCTACACATGCATGTGTGTAAATGCAGGCACCAACTATACATAGATATATATTTACATCTGAAATATTTCTANCTATACAAAATATGGTTTACACCTGCAGTTCTGCCAGTGGAACAAAAATCTACACATGCATGTGTGTAAATGCAGGCACCAACTATACATAGATATATATTTACATCTGAAATATTTCTATTCCATCTGCATTCAAGCAGTGTGGAACTAAAGGATTCAACCATAACTAGTGAGTCTACCAAAAAAAAACCCCTCAGAAATCTCAGTTGCTCACTATTCTGTAGAACTAATTGCCAGAAGCAGAGGCCTTGCAATGGCCAGCTCCCTTTGGTTACATATATCCATATATGTTATGTAAAAGCAGCAAACAGCAAGCAGAAGAGCAGCCTACCTTCTATGTCATCTGGAGCCGTGGCATAAATGTGAGAAAGGTTAAGCTTCAGTCTGTCAGGGCACTCTCTATTTACAGTCAGACTGGGTGATATCACTAGATCTAGCATTTCCTTATACCTGAAGGAAAACAAAGGAAAAATACAATTTATTCATTAATTATGCATGCTTACTAATGATTCAATTTTTTTTCCCTAAGAGTATAAATATTAAAGCTGATTACCTAAACCCAGGCTTCATATAAATTCCACATAATAACATTCACTAAAGTTTTCATCCAAGGGAAATGCTGAATTAAAATGCAGTACTTGCTTCCTTGGAGATTACACCCATCTGATTAATGATTTCCCTTTCTTCCTGGATTTTGCCATACAAAAACTAAATTCTTGATCTCTCATATGCCATCAAAGCAAGAATACACACACCATTGTCCAGTGAGGCTGCAGAACAGACTGTAA
>VZUA01007905.1:1433-16646 GCA_013401035.1 Horornis vulcanius
TATTCAAGAGCTTGTTCAAGAATAGGCTTCATGCATCTGTCTCATGTCAATGGCACAATACATCAGATGGGGGTGTAAATAATAGAGCAGGTAATATACCTGGTAGGTTTTGATATCCAATTTCAATGTGCTCCCTTACCGGAGTCCCAGCTGACAGAGATGGAGAGGTGCTAAACCCAAAATGTTACAACTGTTTTTATGTCACTACTCATCCAGAAGACTGTATTTATTAAAATTAATTGTCCCATTAATAACTGACTAACTTGTATTTAGATTGCTTTCATCCAGCAGTGTCTTAGATGCTTGCAAAGCCTCAGGTACTTTTCTTAAACTTGCATTTCCTAGTGGTGGCTGAATTCAATCATTGCTCTGTCCTTCAAGTGGATTTTTGCAGCTTCTGATACTCCCCAGTCATACTTTATTAATAAAGTATGAAGTTGCCTTAAGAAAATGTAAGAATGCAAAAAGCCCTGTCAGTGAACAAAGCAGAAGCATCTGGATGTGAACTGGGGAGGATGGATTCTAACTTTTGCTGAAATTTTAGCAGTAATTTTAGGGTTTGTTTCTCCTGCAACATGGTTATGTCCGGAGCCCTGACCATGCTACTTGGGGTGTAAAAGACAGCCTTGTTTTTAGTGGTTGTGTGACATATCGTTTAACTACTATTTTGAACTAGCATTTTAAAAGCAAATGATAGGTTTGTGAAGAAATGAATGCTTGGTTATATCCAGAAATAAACTCAGCTGTTTAGCAACTATGCCCATGATGGCAGTTGAATCTAGAGGTCAGGTCTGGCTGGAAAAAAATTCCTTTTTCAGTATCATAAAATAAAGAAAAAATGGCCAACAGCCAGTTCTGAGTGAATACAGATGTTGTTTACAGGATTTATCACATAGTGAATGGCAACACATAATGAAGATGCTGTTTTGTAGAGTTCATGGGCTGTGGCAAAAGGCTGGAAGTAAATGGAAGTAAATGTGATACTGGAATTTTTAGAACATAACTTTCTGTGTGCAGTTAAAAGAAGTTACTATGTTCTGTTCATGAGAGGAAAGTAAATCACAACTTTTCTTGTAATTTCACAATAAAGTTGCCAAGGATTAACACAGCTTGCTGTTAACTAAAACCAGCAGCATTCTCAAAGAGATCACAGCCAGCCTTTTCCTACTCTTCAAACTTTTCTAACCTGTCCTTGGAGGCAGTAGAAAGCAGGTCATGTGCAGCATGTGGTGACAGATCCTCTCAGGGGCAAGAATGTCCTTTTCTGCTCATAGTTGTACAGCTTTCTGGTGGGCCAATCACTCTTTTTCCTTGCTGCCTGCTTACAGCAAAGAGATCTGCAGCCTTCATTGTTTGTGAGAAATTTTGGATCTTCTTTTTCCTTCAGATATGGGAAAAGAAAAATGTGGGACACTTTCCTGAGCTTTCCTTAGACTTCTGGAGTTTGTTGCCAGTGTTTTCTTTGCTGCTTGGCAAGCTTATTTCTTTCGTGCTGAGAGAGGCAAGTTACACCTTGGTGGTATGAGATTACTTTTTACAAATTTTGGAATCACTAGTTTAGTATGTGAATGAGTTTTGGAGGGGAGTTAGGAACAGTCAGGAGAAGTGAACCTTTGAAGATGAGTGGATTCTATTCTTATGAGGGTAAGGACTATAAAATAGGTTTAAAAGAAACCAAAACTAAACCAACCAAAAAAAAAAAAAAAAAANGCCATTAAAAAAGGGACCAATTCAGCATATTTAAAATGGCACCATTAGTCATTCAGAGTGTGCCAACCTTGGCAACTTTCCTGGTTAGCTCAATGAGTACTGCGTGCAATCAAATACTCCCCTTTAATTGGGAGCTTATTTAGCTGTATAACTTGAGGAGCATAAGGTTTGAATATCTTGGCCTTTGCATCTTTTTCACTTGCAGATCAAAATTATTTCAAAACAATTTTCATGTCATTTTTAATAGAAAATAAAATTCCTTAAGAGGAAGACCTGTAATGTTTCAGTATCAGGAGGGTCAGCCTTTAAAAGACTTACAAGATGATAAATCAATTGAGACTAAATATATTTGTGGGTTATTTGAAAGCCATATGCTCAGCCACACAAAAAGAGTGAACACATTCAATTGTCTCAAATGCCAAGAGACTGGATTTCTGCTCACATGCCTCAGCTTGTGCTGTTGCAAAAATACAAATATTTGTACACCTGATCGAGTACAGACAAGTATCCATTAGTCATATGACCCACTGCATGCACATACAGATATATGTGTATCCATATATGTGTATATACACACTCCTAGTATAGTCTTGGCTTTGACTCTATCTTGCACTTCTAATTTGATCGTGAGATGGACTCCCTTCTTGGTTCACAAGTTAGGGAAGCTGGATAAAGAGCTTCAGGGAGCAGTGTGTGGATCCTACAAGAAATGGTTCTGGTCTTCAGTCTCTTCCATGCTGAAGTCCAAGGGGTGTCCTCTGTGGGCCAAGCGAGTTGGAGAAAGGCTGGCCCCAGCCTGCAGTGGCTGTCTCCTTTCATACTGAATAACAGAAAAAAGCATAATAAACTGAAGTCTGTGTAGTAAATCCTGAAAGTTTATTTGACTTGTATACAAAGTGTTTTGACTAATTTTAGTTTTATTTTTTCTTATAGGAAATACTGGATAGATCCCACAATGGAAGACGGGAAGCCCGTCTGGGCTCCACACCCAACTGATGGGTTTCAGATGGGGATGATTGTGGACATTGGCCCTGACAACTTAACTATTGAGCCTTTGAATCAGAAAGGCAAGGTAAGTGTCTCACAAACAAAGGAAAAGAGAAAAAACACACAAGAAACCATCCACCTTACCTGTAGGCCAGGTCTTTACCACTATCTTCAACTGCACACAGCCTGAAGGAGTGGAAAATCAGTTTTCCTGTTCTATGTTTGGCTAAGGATCTTTGTTCAGCTTTAGCTTGTATTGCAATGGACTGATGAGAAGTGCATACTTCATCAGTTTTCTGCATGTGCATTGAGTACCTACTCATGAAAGAGAGGAGGTAGTCCTCCCTGTAGTCATTTGATTCAGTACTGAATGCTTTATTTTTCTTAATTAGACACTGATTAAGAGCCTGCTGTTGAGATCAGTTTCTCTCTTTCTTTGCATTCATAGGAAGGGTCCAATAGGGGTGTGCTGGGCCCTGGCTAAGATTAGATACCATTAGAGTGATGAAGACTGAGAGATGAATCCTCTTAAGTCAGTACCTTGAGAAGTAATATGATGTCAAACAAAGGTCCTATGGAATTGCTACATCTAATTAAAGTCAAACTAAATGTAACTTTTAAAATGAAGACCTAATTAATCCTAATTAGTGTGTTCCAGTGGCTTGATTTATCATGACATCTTTCAGACTCAGTATGTTGTAACTAAATGTCAGTTTTTACAGGAAGCACCTTGTAGCTATCAATTATCCTAATTCAAATGGTCAGATTCCTGGGTTCTACTAGCTAGAATAAGATTATCACTGCCTTAAAAGTTGTGATTTCAATCTTTATATTCAAGGATGTAAAAAAGACAACAATGTGTTTTGTAACTTTTTTAATGTCAGCAGGAGAGAATGTCTTGTCACAGGTCAAAAGGTTATGCAGCAGTCCTTCCTTTTGGGAGAATGTTTATAGGCTTTCTTTTTTGTGCATCTTGGAGAGGAAGTTGATTTTGCCTTCCTTAGAAATACAAAGCAAGTGTAACATCTGATTTTTGAGTGAGAGAGATAAAGTCTATAGATTTAGTAGTGGTATTCATTTGTCAGGTTGAGGAGGAGGAAGATTATTCAGACAAGGACATTAAATATTCCAAATCTATGGCTAATATTAAAATGACTGAAATAAATTTCACCCCCACTACTGTTTCTGTTTATATTCCCCAATGGTCCTGATGCCATAAAGAGCAAAAACCTTTATACTGAAACAAAAACAATAATAAGGATATTTCTGAGTCGCTATTTATTTCTAACATGTGCTCCTTTCAGGGACCATATATAATTAAAAAACCCAACAAAACAACAAGAGATGATCCTAAAATACAAATAGTTTGTTTCATGGTTTTCTCAACAAAAAAATAATCTCTTTCATCTAGGGAGTTTCTTATTCTGCTGTTGGCTCTTTAAAATTAAGCAGATAAATTAAGACCCAAATGTTCATTCATCTAAGGGAACAAACACTTCACAGTCTAAATGCGGTAGAGATTATGGTTCTATATTTTTATATTTTATATTTTTTATATTTTTTATATCTAACTATCAAACTTTATTAATTAACCTTATATAAATAAAGGTGGAGTAAAAGGTTTCCTTGATTACCTCTTCAGTCTTTTCAAGGTGTCATTGATTTCTTTTTAGAGAAACATTTCTCATTGATTTTGACTTTTTAAAATGACTCTATCCTTGTTCACTTAGACCATTCATTTGAAGTAGGCAGCATTAAAACTCATTATCACTTTGTTTTCTTAAAATGGTAGTTCAGAAGTGCTCTTCAGCAAGAATGCATGATCCAGCAGCTCCAGAGTTGCCCATGATAATTACAGGGAGGAGAGGAGTAACCTGATCTTGTAAACATATCCGGGCAGTGTAACTTATTATTATTTTTTAATCTGGGTCATTACCATGTCATATGTATTCTCTGTAAGCACTGGTAGCTTACCAGAGGTCACAGTCTGAAAAGGAAATGTGTATGCATGTGTTTGATTATTGCCTTTTATGACACTGTTGTCAATAACTGCAGTATATGCTGCAAGGCAGCAGTTTCACCATGTCTTGAACCCCTCCCTCCCATCCCCACCTGGAGCTGGCTCCGGCACTGCAGAGTGGCACCCTCGCAGCCCCGCCTGCCCAGCTGTGCCTGACACCCCAAACGAGGTCAGAGAACAGATCCAGCTTGAAGAAGTGGAAAGTTTTCAGGATGGCAGCAAGCAGTGGAAGGGGGGCAGAGGAGCTGAGGCCATTGTGGTGGCAGGTTGCTTCACCTTATGAAACCAAGTTACCCAGTCCACACTCTGTGAAGGTCCAACACACCAATTCACTTAAATCCAGCAGTAGCAGTTTTGGGCACCACAGCCCATCTCCAAGTGTTTA
The DNA here is from genome assembly GCA_013401035.1 of Horornis vulcanius. Classification (NCBI taxonomy): domain Eukaryota; kingdom Metazoa; phylum Chordata; class Aves; order Passeriformes; family Scotocercidae; genus Horornis; species Horornis vulcanius. The sequence goes on from VZUA01007905.1 coordinate 6,536, forward strand.
CAGTTCTGTGCAGAGGCTGTGTGTCTAAGGGAGGTGAGGATCTGAGTCACCCAGCCTGCCCTGCACAAAGAACAGTACTGAGAGCCGCAGGAGTGTTTTACTGGAACAGAGGACGCATGTGTTACGTGATAGGAACCTGTTCCCAACAAGCAGATCATTGGCTTGCAAGGCTTATAAATGCCAGGACTGGAAAAAAAGTCAGAGAAACTGGAGAGTGCTTTGCTTATGGGCATTGTCCCACCTAGAGTTGGAGTCCTGCCCTGAGAATGGGCTCCAAACTGGATTGGTGGTATCAGAGCTGGGCGTCCTGGCCCATGGCTCACCAGCATGCTGGTGGTACAAAGAAGGAGGCAGGTAGAAAGGGAACCAGCTGTTAAGCTCAACCAGTATTCAACCAGTATTTCACTTTCATTTCTCCTTAAATTGTTCTTTTCTGAATGTATTGAGATTTGTAATCTTGGATCCTGTTGCATTTATCTTTTTGTTCTTTGAGGCTAAAACAAGGAGAAGGCAGATGACAGTGAAATTGCCAGATGGGGACTTTACTCTTTTACTGGAGGCAGCAAATGTAAATAAAGTGATTAGGAAGAGATGCACTGGAGGAGCTTCCACCCCAAGATGTCCTTCTGGACACCATGGGGCACTGAGAAGTAGGGGGCAGGTACTTCTTGGAGCATCAGCAGTCATGAGTTTCTGGCAGTTATTGGGAAGGTGTGAGGTGCTGCAGGCACTCACTGACACCCCTCCTGCCATCAACTGAGACACCTTATGGCTCTGTGCCGCTTCTGAAGGATCATGGAAGGCTTTATGGGCCATCTGTTCTGGTATGCTGTGAATAACCAGAAAGGTATTTTTCCCAGCTAAGTATAAAGGAATAAATGTACTTTGAAAGTAAGGATCAGAATGTTCAAAGTTCAATGCTTCAAGCTAAGGTGGTTTTGTTTATTTTTTTTTAACAGCGAGCACAACTTGGTTGCGCAAGTGAGGTATGCTCTTGTCTGTCTTACACATGGTTTGCACTGCTGTAGGTTGGTTTGTGAAGTACAGCTGAGAGTAGGGATGTCTCCTGTCTGTATCTGGAAGGTATAAAGGAAGGCATGGTTACACGTATTAGATTACACAGTAGAAAGAAGATCGTGCTTGAATGGAAAGATATCTTTTTTCACTCATCTAGTTTCTGGGAGAATAGTTAAGATTGCCATTGGATTTCAAGGGTTGCTTCATTACAAAGATGACAAAAACCCCCTTCAGAATGCCCTAAACCTTATTTTGCTTCCTAAGACCACTTTATTGTCTCATAAGATTAATACACTCTCTGCTTTCTTAGAACAAACTTGTACTAAGGTATGATTAATGCAAAAGTCTTCCCTCAAGTACCTGAAGGGTTCTTTTCCTTAAAATAATGGTTTAAAAAAATTTTAAAATAGGACAATATAATAAAGATTTTTTTTTGATATTTTCTTATTGATAGATCTAGGAAACCTTATTCATTTTCTGTTTAAAATACTAGATTTTAATACTTGGAGCTCTGCACATCTAGCTATCATACCTACCTACTTTACAAGTACCTTACTTTACATAAAGCAGTATTCCAGCTGAGACATACAGCAGTGAATTTTTTTTTGTTGACATAGTTGAAACTATACCTATGTCCTTATCTAAAAAAGTCCAACAGAAAAAACATTAGCTTTCAGATAGGAGATGATACAGCATGAATTCTCTGATTTTTTTTTTTTTTTAATCTTGAATCAGAAGGTTGAGTGGTGAGGACATTGAAAAAGCCCTTTCTCTTCTGGGATAATTCTAGCATGGCTGACTTTAGCTCCAGAAATGTTAAAGTATCAGAAGTTTCTGAAGAGTCTCACAGAACAGCTGAGAATTGTCTTCATTCTCTCCTGTCTTTGTTAGTGGTTAATGGGTTTACACATCAGCAGACAAGAACAAGAAGTGAAGTTACATTTTTGTGAAGCTGGTCATATTCATGCACAGGGATCTGATCATGTGGGGAACTGTTGCATTCAAATATATCTTTACCAAACATGATTCACCTTTACTGTTGACAAACTTGTAGAGAAGATTATGACGATAGTATGTAGTTATGGCAATACTGTGAGAGGGAGGAAAGGGTGTGGTGAATCTCTGCCCTGCTAAAACTCTGTATAGCAGCAGGCATCTTTCTGAGGTCGGTAAAGATGTTGAAGGCTTCCATGGCCCTCACAAACTCTGAGAAAGGATATTTTGGAGGAAGTTGGTGTGATGGATGTTCAGATATTCCAACGTCATTAAGCAGCTTTGTTTCCCTTAGGAAAACATCTTGTACCTATTTTTTTGCATTAGATCATGATAAGGGGATGACAAAATATATTTTATTATGGCTACAAATCGCATACTTTATGATAACTTGGTAGGGAAGGGATATTGTAGATTTAATGTTTTCCATCTGGGAGCAATTAGTTCTGCTCTGAGACATTTTTAACCCTTCCCACTTCAAAGAGAGTTGGAATTTGTGGCTGTTAATGATGGTGTAAGCCCCAGGACCTCTCATACTGTTGTGCTCAAGTAAATATGAAACAAGTTGCTGTCTTTCTCCTAAATTTCCCTGTGAGATGTTTCTCATGGGACTACCTTGCTGAGTACAATGTTAAACAAGCAAACATGTTTGTTTATTAAGTTCATTCTTTAGATTCAGTTGGTTGCCTTTTCAAATATTAGACTAGACTTCTTGTCTCCATTTCCATGGGGAAAAGGAGCCTGTGCCTGCAGTGGCATGGTGGCTGTCGTGTTTAATTGGTACAACAGGGGTTTTGTTCATTCATGGCTAGCTCAAACAAGCTGTTACTACAGTAAACAAAAAAAAATATATAATTAAAAATCTCCTTTGTACAATAGTTATTTTTGTGCAGATGCTGTAATGCATGTGTGCTTGGATGTTTTTCCTTCCTTTTTACATCAATATAAATTATGATTTCTGGAGATGAAAAAAGAAACAAAGTTGCTTTTGTTATGAATTTTTCCAGTTGGATGTAAGCACTTGATAAATGGTTGTTTTGTACAAATGGAATACAAATGTTGAAGGAAGGTCTTGTTATACTTTAGTATTGATTTATTGAAGAAAAAACCCCAATAAAAAACAACCAAAGCTACAGTATTTGGTGATACAGAGGATGTTATGGATTGAACATTAATATTTTAAGTAGGAATATTTTCAAGCAGCATATCATAATGACAACACAGTCCTTTGACTGAACTAATTATTTGCATTTTATTCTTTCTCTGAAAAACTGAGGAAATTGTCTGTCATTTATAATGCTGTTATCTTTGCAGTACTTTTTGTAGTCTTATGTTTTGTATTGCACAGTACGACATGCAATTTTTGACCCGAGAATCAAATATTATTGTACTAAAATATATATTACAGTGAATTCATTTTTATAATGTAGTGTAGTTATAGAAATGCAGCAGCTTTTTGTCTGCATCTAGTAACTCAGTAAAATTTCCAATTCTGAAGTATAAAGCTGGTGACTTCATTTGAAATCATGCACAATTACAGTGCACTCTCTTGTATGATTGCATGAGATATCTTTGAACTATATTTTATGAAATTCTGACAATGTTAATGTTTCTTATCTAACAGACTTTCCAGGCAGCTATCAATCAAGTGTTTCCTGCAGAGGAGGATAGCAAAAAGGATGTGGAAGATAACTGTAAGTTATTAATTTGATAATAAATTACACATTTGAAAAAAAATCTGCAATGAAATTAATATTGTTTCCTTACAAGCTTCCTGTTTCTTCCTTGTCGTCTTTGTTTGAATTTATGTATGACCTTTGCTAGTCCTTTAAACTTCTTAAAGGAAGCCCATTTAAAATATTATTTATTGTGGGTTTTAGTTTTCATTTGAACACTTTAGAGGAATGGATAGTTACATAACTCCCATATAGAACTGTTGCTTGACTTCAGAAACACTCCATTCAGCATTATGGGTGTAGCTGTAATTTTTATAGCATGGCAAAAAGACTCAGTGCCTTTATCAGCACCTGTATTTGTATAGCATTTTCCTGTATTTAAGGAATTTGTCAGATTAGCGTTCCTGTGGAAGCAGAGGTAGTGGAAAATATGTTTTGAGAATACTTCCCAGAACTGGGGATGGGAATCTGGACCTATCAGGGCCACTGAAAATGGATAGACTTGAATTGGATACAGGAGTGCTGGTGGAGAAGGAGTTTTGAGGTGAGCTTGTGTAATAAATGTCACTGTTGATCTGCAGGGCTTTTATTTTGTTAAGTATTTTGTAGTTAGGTGGATGGAAACAGTTGTCAAATCTGGGGAGAGAGGAGAGAATACTGAGAAAGCTGAATGAGTGCTGTTATCAGCTTTTAGACAGCTGTTGAATATTTTGCTGTTGCTGCACTCTATGAGCACATCACAGAGCTTCTCCTGTCTTGAATTCTGATGAAGGCAAGACTTTTAAACATTTTCTATAGTGTTTACTGCTTGGTGAAAATACTCAAGACTTTGTAAATAGTGGGCAAAAATATCTTCTATTGTTCTTCTTTTAAAATAGAGGCTAGAGGTCTGGTCTAGGTGATGTAACCTCAATTCCTGTCCTGGAATATTTACATCCCATGACAGGAAATGCAGCTGTTACAGCTTCTCCATAAGAAACAAAAAGATGAGATCTGAGTCTTATGATCTGACTTAGATGGTGCAGTGTCGATAGAACCAAGCTGGTAGCCTTGCTTCCAGCTGCTTATATTTTTGCAAAAAGGATGTGGGTTCAAACTTTTCAAAGCTCTTATCTGTTTTCTCTGTATGTGGTGACTGTTAAGGAAATGCACTTAATCTGTGAATTTGTCCCAGTGATTTTACTGAGATGTCCTGACACTTCTGTGTTCCAGTCAGGGAATTGAAATCTGGAATGAGATTATGGAAATAATTTAAGATTCCAACAGAATACTATTCAACTAAGTTAGACAGCGAAAATATCTTTGGCTCTTTGATGAGATAAAACTTAAAAATACTTTGTTCAATAATCCTTTCTGCATCAAAAAATATTTTAACTGTCCTAACATATTCTAACTTGCTGCTCACAGGTTGTGGTTCATTTGCAGGATGTGTGAATCCCAAATTCAATTTCCTTCCTTGTCAGAGAGTATTTGTGTTGGGTATCATTCATTTTTAAGAAAAAAAACTATACTGAGTGCATATAATACTGTTCTAAAAAATCCTGAAAGGTGGGTATAAAGACAGGGTATTGAATAAGACTGTTAAAACCCCTCCAGTTCTACAGATGGAGAGCCTTGCAATTACTTAATAAAATAATTTTCAATAGAAACCCTGCTTCGTGGTATGTGCAGGAGAGCCACTATGAGTCAATTTGGCATTAAAATTTCCTAGTTTTTAGTGCTTCACTTCACTTAAGTGAACTTTGTTTGCGTGTAAGTAAATATATAGACAAATAAATGGACATATGGACATATATACAATGATTATATTTAGATATGAGCCATGTGAATATTCAGAATTGTCTCTCTCTGGTGACTTCTTTGCCTTTGCATATGGATCTCTCTTCTAAAGGATTTATTCTAAAGAAGATGCATTTTGAATTTGCTGACATAAGCCTTAGTTTGCATGTCTTGAGGTGACAGCATTCGCTTGGGGAGCAAGTTCCCATTGTACACTGAGTCTGCAAGTATAGCTGCTTTAATTGCAGTGAGAGCACTGGGGACACAATGAAATCTGGGGTCATTTGCTTTTTAGATAAGCAACCTAATAAAAAGTTGATGATTAACTGCTTCCTTTAAAATATTGCAAACTCTGAGAGGTTTCTACAAAGATATGGTCAAGGGCGTTGATAGACAATTACTATGTAATAGTTTCTCATCTCAATAATGAGGATCCAAATGACTTCAAATTCAAATTTGCTAATTTTTTACCGCACTGTCCCCTCCCAGGCACATACAGGGGTAGAAGGAGACTTCCAACTTTCATTAGAGCAAGCAGGAGTTTCTGACCCATTTCCTTTTAATGTCTCTTTCTCTTGGGATGACCCCAATAAAAGAGGTGAAGGCAGAGCTGCAATTTGTGGTTCCAGTGCCATTTTCTCAGCCATGTGAATTGAGAATGCCTGGGGAGGGGAGGACGAGTCCTGCTGTGCAGCACTGGGTGTCTGTGCTCGGTTGCTGCAGCTACCGGTGACTGTGGGGTTGTGGGGGAATGTGTGCCTGCTATGGTGGCAGAGGAGGAACTGTGGTGATGGGGGCAGCCTGCTGTTTCATGAAGGAATTGTGCACAGCCACATTTTCAAGGCTGTTATGATCCAAAGGGAGAGTTTACCTCGGGTAAAGTGTGCCTTGTGTGTCTCTGCCAACACAGGAATATGAGTGCAAGGGATTTTGTGGAGGAAGGTGGTTTCTTCTGAACAAACCAGAAGCTATGAGGTCCTTTGAGAAGTGTGAATATTCCAGACTTTCTGAAACAAAGCTGTATTTAAGCATGTAATGGAGGGAAGGGCTGTTATTCAGGAGATCTGTGCAGGCCAAAGGGAGGCTGCAACTGGCTGGTGAACCTGACTTTGCTTCAGGCCAGTCTAGTGCAGGTAAGTAGGGGACAGAGTCACAGCCACTCTCCAGTCCCCTGCAGGAGGAAGGGTAAAAGATGGAAAACAAAAACATAAATGTTTTTGAGAAGCTTCCATTTTCCTTTGCCAGTATATTCTGGTTCAGCAGGAGTAGTGTTGAAAGAGATGTTAAGAGCTGCTTACTGAACTTCAGGTATCCTTGCAGGGCAGAGTGGCTGGGGAGGTTGACTTTAGGTCATACAAACTGGCAGCCCTTTTTGCACATTTGTGTAAGTAAGTTAGAATACTTTTTTGCTGCTGCAGCCCTTGAGAAAGGGTGTCAGTTCAACATAAAACAATTTGTTGGTCATTACAAATGAGAGGTATGTGTGTGACCCTTGTGTGAGGTGCAAGGTAGCAGTTACTATTACAGAATCACAGAACCAATTAGGTTGGAAAAGACCTCTGAGATCACTGAGTCCAACCTCTGACCTAACACCACTGTGTCAACTAGACTGTGGCATTAAGTGCCTGTCCATTCTTTCCTAAAAAAGACAAGACATTAACACTGCAGTGCTTACTCCCTCTACAGTAGCTGGATGTATACAAGTTTTTATACTGTATTACTGCTGTAAGTTTCATCAGCATAGCAGTCTGTCAGTTGTTACTACACAAACTAGTGTTGTATATTTGATTTTAAGCGGTGAGATAAAAAGGATTGAGCATATTTGAAAATGGAGGCTGTGGAATGAGTAATGCCCTCATTTGCTTTAGAGATAATGTTTTTAAGTGTTACAGTGGGAACTAGAAATTACCTCTGTAATTAAGGCTGCTGACATTTTCCAGTGCTTTATAGCTGAAAACAAGGACCAGCTTTGCCAGAATATGAAGCTGTACAGTCTGAAGCTTTCTGTGGGTGCCACCACCCTGTAACATTTCACCAGTTACAGAATCACAGAATGTTCTGATCTGGAAAGGACCCACAATGATCACTGAGTCCAGCTCTTAAATGAATAATAGCCCAAACTGGAATCAAACCCACGACATTGGTCTTAGTAGCACCATGCTCTAAACAACTGAGCTAATCTCAGGGTCAGGTGTTTTATGTTAAAGAACAAAGGAGAAAAATACAGCTAGGTTTTGATATGTTAGCATTTTTCCCCCCTAACAGTTTGTCTGAGGAGGCCTAGTATTTACAAAATTCAGAATTGAAGCAAGAAAGTTTGGGTTAGTACCTGGTGTTGTGACCCTGCTGTTGCTGCCTCCAGATCCAGATTAGATGTTTATATTCATCAATTCAAAAATCACNCCAAACTGGAATCAAACCCACGACATTGGTCTTAGTAGCACCATGCTCTAAACAACTGAGCTAATCTCAGGGTCAGGTGTTTTATGTTAAAGAACAAAGGAGAAAAATACAGCTAGGTTTTGATATGTTAGCATTTTTCCCCCCTAACAGTTTGTCTGAGGAGGCCTAGTATTTACAAAATTCAGAATTGAAGCAAGAAAGTTTGGGTTAGTACCTGGTGTTGTGACCCTGCTGTTGCTGCCTCCAGATCCAGATTAGATGTTTATATTCATCAATTCAAAAATCACCAGGAGCCACCTGTTACTCCAAATGTAACTCCAAATGTTACTCCAGTTGGGTGGCATTACCCTGGGGACACTGTGGCTGAGATTAGAGAGGGGAGCTGGAAGGAAGGAAACAGCCATTAGTAGGGATTTTGGTAGGCACCAGTTTCTGTGCTTAGAGGCTTGCGTGAAGGCAGATGCACCATGTTTGACTGACAGGTTAAAGGAGCTTATACTAAGCAGAGCCTGTATTTGTAGCTCCTGCAGTACCACTCTTTGTTCAGCAGCTTCCTGTAACTCCAATTGTACAGTTAAGAGAAGGTCTGTGGTTTTTAAAATGTATATTGAGTCATTACCCCTTCCTCAAGACAGTGTAAAGAAATGATAGGATGAAACTGTAAACAAAGAGAGAAGAAGAAAATTCTCCTTAATTGAAGATTTAGTGTTTTGTCTGTACTTAAAGGTAGTCCTGAGCTCTCAATGGTATGTGATTGTTTTTTACTTGCAGGTTCCCTGATGTATTTAAATGAAGCCACTCTCCTTCACAATATCAAAGTTCGGTACAGTAAGGACAGAATTTACGTAAGTATTGTGTGTCATGACAACCAGTCTGAGAGAGATGTCCTTTCAAAAATTCACCAAGTGTTTCCACTTCTGTTTTTTTTTTCCTGTAACAGAACTGCTACCATGGAAAGGTTGAGGTTGTAGGCCTGGCCTTTTTTTTTCCTTTTTTCCCTTACATTATACTTTTAGATCAGAATCCCATCTGATTTTTAGTGGGCAGACCAATAGGTTTTTCTCTGCATGACTCTTCATGTGCAACCATAACACAGCTTTGTATAACAAATGTTCCTACAGGTAACTTATTTCACTGTTAACAAAGATGGTTTTCTTTCTTCATTATTTTTGAACGAAGCAAACAGGTGCCGTCTTTGACACCTCCTAGCTCAGATGTCCATCTTAATCTTTTATATTGCTATCAAATTGCCTAATTGTACTTAATGAATTCTGACTAAATTACATTTTGTCCTTGCCATCTGCCAAGACACTGACAGCTGTGAAACAGAAGAGTTTTCTTTCTTTCTTATTTTTTTCCTAATAGAAAGCTTCTACACAGAACAGTTCTACACATTCTTAAGTGTCTGTGTTAAAATAATCACCTTTTCTTTTAGCATATATTGTAAAACTAATTTACATTTTTATATAAATGTAAAAAGAAAGTATAATTGTTTTCTTCTGTTGCAGTTAATTTACATAGCTTTAAATTTTTTATGGCTCAAGATCAAGCACCAACTTTAAAATAAATAAATAAAAAATGGCCATTTGAATGCTGTTCTGGAAAAATAACCCTTAAAGAAACCCAACCAAACAGTTAAACCCCCCAAGGAAGTAAAATTCTGAATATGAACTGATCATGGGGTAGGATAGTATTTTTGTTCATAAAGCCTTTCTTAAGTGTAAACAAGTACTACACTAATATATTGTCCAGAACATATTAGTATTGTGTGTATTTTCTGAAGAAAAACAAAAAAGACTTTTCTTTTCAGTTTATAATTTAGCTACATTTCCCTTTTGAACAGTTTTATGCCTTTTTTTAAAATCCTGGTTAACAATATTTATCTTGTTGTTAAAAGGAAAATTAATACTAGTACTTGCAACTCTTGAAGAAAAGTTTTCCTTCAGTGGAATAATTGCTGAAAACAGATCTAAGAAATGTCCTATATTGTGTGATCCAGCCTTCTATTAATGTATTACACAATAATGTCCAAATTTCAGTTTTCTAGGAACATTCTCAGTAACAACAAAGCACATAAGTTATTCGAGCTGAAGGTTTTTTTCAGGTCTTTTTTCTCATTTTCTTCAGATCTTTTCCTGCAAATCTGATTTTTAATTTGATTCTGACCCCTCTTCTTCCCTGTATGTAACCTGGCAATTATAACCAACCTATGAGAGTTTCTTTCAGAAACATTAAAAAAAACC
>VZUA01007906.1:0-17014 GCA_013401035.1 Horornis vulcanius
CAGCATATTCTGTCATTCTGTGTTTCTACATTTTTCAGGATTATATTGACACATTAAATATTATTTTTACATGTTTAGTTTCTAAAGAAATTATACAGGAGGCTTTGCATCTATATTTCTAGACATCTGTGAAGCTGGTTCTGAATCTCAGAGAGACAAATCCCTTAAATGTGCTTACTAAGAATTAAGGGTCAAGCAACCCTCCCACTTACCAGCTCTTCATCTTTGAGAGATGTTCTAGTAGCCATTGCTGAGGTAATTCCAGCTTTTCGAGATTGAACCAGTGACTAGGGAGGAAGAAAGTTTGTTATTCACCACCAACATCTGCAAGTGCAATGACATTACATACCCAGAGATGTGAGCAAGGGGTGTCTGTCATGCCAGACATCAAACCAGCAATCTAGCACTGCATTTAAGTTGGTTTCTTAAACGACTGCTCACATCTGAGAGGAGTCAAATGTATACTCTGAAAGATCCCCAACTTGTTTCCATCTGAATATAATCAGTCTCACTCTAGTAAATTTCTGTTTGTTTCTCTGAAAGAATTGCCAATGAAACCTGGGTTCCCATCTCCACTTTTACATCCTGGTAGCAACAGTAGCCCTTCTACTGTCTGAGGTGACTACAACCAATTCCTTTTTCTGTATCTAACTTCATTTACATCCAAAAGTAGATTATTTCACAGCTTTGCAACTTCACAAAACATACAACACCCCAAAATGTGACAGTAAAGAGGTAGCAAGTAACAAGGATAAAAGAAAGGGAGTCAGTTGGGAGCAGAGGTTTGAATGTGATGGTGTATCACATTCATCAGCCATCACTGAACACAATGAACTGCACTTTCGCCTCAAAGAACTGCCTTTCACATCATGCCAACACTGCTTTGCAGCTGTGGACAGCACAGGGCATTGTCTTTGCAGCACCTCCCAGTGGCATACAATACAAGGGATTTCTGCAGCCACTCCACTAATATGAAGACAGAGAAGGATATTTAAAGATAGCAGCATTTGCTTTGAAATAATCCAACTCTTTTGTACCATTTTGTACCATTTTTGTTCCATTTTATCCTGTTTCAAGAGGAACTCAAAAAGTTCATTCCAACAGTGATGGAGCAGGACAGAGTGTTGGATATGCATTCACTTCAATACTTCAGGTTCAAAACAAAAAGCAAAGAAGTAGAGGGGAATCATATAAAGTAAGGGGTTTTTTTTCTGGTGAAGACTTGATGGATAGTCTTCACCTCCACTTACCATGGCCTGTGAAGAGAGAGAATGAACGCATTCAAGGGAAGTAACACAAGTTAATGCCGTTATTGCAAAGATTTAAGATACAAGAAGTTAGCTAGACACATATCAAGCTGCCCATGCATAAACTGGTAGACAAAATTGTATGCATCTTTTCACATGAATTACAGGATATAGCAACTTCGGTCTTTCAGCTGTTACAGCATTTCTCTCAAGTATGAAATCGCTACGTGTACTGAATACAACCAACAGAAAACCATGTGTCCTGCAGAAGCCTTATTTCACCATATCATACAAGCATATGAAAGTTGTCCTCATTACTCACTTGGTTCTTGTGCTTCCTCAGTGCAGAAGTGTACTGGCAATATTGCAAATAGTTTTTAAAATCCAAGCACATATGCTCGTTTATCTGTCCTCTAAAATTATAGCCTTCTGGTAAGCTGCCAAACCTCACATGGACATTATAACTTTCCCTAAGGTATGTGATTTTTAGCAAAACATTTAAAAATTATGCAGACCTAAAAACAATCAAATATTTTGTTTAAAATAAAAAGTATTAAGAACATGAGAAATACCCTAATTCTGTCAAATAAATGAAATTGTCTAGAAAACCACAGCTCATTCTCACTGAGAGTTTTCAAGCAGTACTCCTAACTCTTTAGCATAAGAATAAATTTAACAAAACGCCTGAGCTTCTTGAAGTGACACTGAATGTGCCCAAATATCAAGAAAGTAAAGCCAGCTGTGTAAATGCTGTGTGGCAGAAGAGAAACAAACAAATCTCTTACCAGATCACTGACAAGTGGAATTGGCTTTTTTTTGCGTAGATCAGGCATGCTATCGATGCCATAGAGACCACCTGCAGGCCTAGAAATTCAGGAGGAAAAAAAAAAACAACCAAATTAATTTAGGGTTGGGAGGGGTGAAGAGGGGGATGCTTTACTGAAGGAAAAAAACCTGCCAGAGGATTATACTTAAGAAAGTGTATAGTTAATGCAAAAGACGATTAAGTGTTTATCTTCTTCACACGCAACAATCAGAAATTCCTGCTAGGTGTTGGTTGTTAGGAGGGAGAATGTCAAAGAGGATCAGCCAAGGAGCAGGATGCTGCTACCCATCTTCTGATTCCAGTCTAGAACACACTTAATACTGGCCCTTGAGGTCTGTATAATTATTAGGAAAGACCTGACATCATAGGAGAAAATATATTATTTTTATTTCTGCAAAAGAGACCATTCATGGTGCTCAGCATTTCAAGCCATGTAGACCTGTACACACAAGAGATGGCATTTGCTGGCAGAACTGAGAATGGAGCCAAAGGGCAATTACTCCAGCAACAGTCAGAGCCTGATGAAATAAAACACTCTAACCTACTTCCCTCCTGACAAGACCAGCCTGGATGATTATACCTGGATTCTGCCACTTACTAGTAACATAACGTGGATGTAACCCTATACTTGAAGATGGTCTACTAATCCAGCTTAAAGGTCCCCAGTAAATGCATCCATCTCTAAGGATTTTAGATAATGCTTTTTCCTAAAGCTGGAAACTGAGCATGCACCTCTCTGCTGCAGCTTCCTTGCTGCAATGAACACCCAGCCCAGAAGGCAAAATCTGCAGCACCTCTCAGTGTCTCTCTCATCTTCCCCATCTTCACTCTTCTCTCAGGCCTTGCTAAAATTAAGAATATGGTTCATGAGGTCTTCTTCTTGAGACTGCAAAGGAAGTCTCTGCCTTTCCATCATTAGCCATTTGTCTTCACTCCCTGCCACTCTGGCTTACATTTTGGTATTTGTGTGATAAACTGGCTGGCAATTTCAGCCTGGTTATTTTGCTGATTTGGTATAACATACCCAGTCAAAATGCTCTGCAGGAAAATTACAGGAAAAAGGAGTATGGGACAAACTGTTCTTACAGCCATAAAAACTACCTTTGAAAACTGCCACTACAAATTCGACATGCCACGAAAATTGTGAGGTTGATAAATGACACAAGGCAACCTTAAGCAATTAAGAGAGCAGGGTGTACTCAAGCCCCCTTAAATACAGCCAAAAGCAATAAAACCCCAAACAACAAAAACATCCAGCGTGACCAAACCTATAGCATAGCTTGAGGATGGACAAGGATGTCACAACACAGCCTAGCATGAGGCTGTGACAAAGAGGAAAACAGTCCATTATTACAGAAATGTGACAGAATTGTAATAGGACAATTGACATTTTTGATGGGGCGTAGGAGGGTGACGTGTCCGAGCTGAGCTGACAACTGCTGCTGGCTGAACAAGCGTGGTGGGAAGGTGAGCAATCACACGTAACTGCAAGAGCCGCGTCAGCTCCGCAGTTTTCCAACACTGGAAATCCTCATAGCGAGGCCACACTGTGTTTTTTACTAGAGGCTATCAGCCTTTCTGAGAGAGAATTCCTGGAAAACTTTTTGACCAAGTATGACTGCAAAAATCCCTTCTGACTTATTATAGAAAAATCTCACCCACATCAAGAAAGGAAGAAATATGTTTATATTGCCACATTTGCCTGCTGCCTTTATGTTACAGAACCTTTCTGATGCTGGTGATACTGTTTTGAGGTAAAATAGGTGTCATGGCAGTCTACTCAGATGATGCAAAGAATCCCAGGATTACTTTAACCACAACACAGCTTATTGATAAACTTTGCATCAAGGACTTGTGTAAAGCCCTTGAATTATGAAAGCATATAAAAAAATCGAAAGGGAAAGTGTATAACCTGAAAAGATCCAACAAAATGATCACAAGTAAAACTCTGGAGTTAATGCTCCTACTAATGGCATTTTCCTATATGATTTCAAATCTTTTTTCTAATTTAATTGAAAGGAAACAGTGATACTCTGACATTTCCCAAGAAAGAAGAATATTAAAATTGCATGCTTTATAAATTCAAGATGAGCCTATATAAATTGTTGTGCTTGAGAAACATATTTAGTTACAAGTGGTTTGTTGAAAAATACTTTTGATAGACTGAGGTTTATGAGAGAACCAGTGGTAATGTATTTAATGTATTAAATGTATTTAAAAGGAGCTTTTATTTGTCACTGAAGAGAGGTGTCCTAGTACCTACAACATACCTACACACCCAGATGACCTGCTTTTAGCTTGTTAATATTAATTAAAAAAATCAAGAACAATTCCTGATTTTCAAAAGTGTGTTTTCAGCTACCTCAGTCCCTTTACTCAAGCACAACTGCTACCTCGCTTAATAAAATTACGGTGTTTGTACAGAGAGAAGAATTGACAATGCCTCAAATATGCCCAGTGTAGCTTGATATGTAAGAGGGTAAATCTCCTCTGCAATGGATGTAATATTTATAGCATTATTATGGAGAGCTGTATTGAGGAGTGAATAGCATTTCTGTATGAGAATATAATTTGCATTAATAAATAAAATATATAGCTAGAAAACATTACATCCAGAGACTGAGCCATAAAACCAATTGTACTTTTTTTTAGAAGTGATCTCTCCAAAGCCAGTGATTACAGATAGGGAGCTTCCGTTGCATTATACTGTAAATGAAAATTGCTTGAAGCATGTATTCATCTTTTAATACAAGTTGTATCACACAGAGGCTTCCACTAAATCTTGACAATTTAAGCAAGCTAAGGTGGTTTGCAATGACAGAGGATGACTACTTCTTTAAAAGGACACCACAACTCTAATCTTCCCATTGAAAAAATTACTCAAAACATAAATGCTTTTATATACTTTGAGGCTAACATGCCAAAATGTGGCTAAGGGTGGAGTTAAAGGTTTACCACCCACAACCACCTTCTCTGGGAATCCCTTGCATGGGAGAGTGACTATGACCAACTTTTGCCAAAACTACATTAGCCAGATTGTTTAGTTGTATCTTGCACAGAAAAGAAAAAAAATTACAAATTAGAGCAAACACTGCCTCGATTTGAGAATGTATGTTTAATTAATTCAGGACTTACAGGTGTATCCACCTTTCAGGCTAGGAAATAATTTGGTGTGCATGAACCAATAAACTGAGTATACATACTGTCCTTGTTAAAGCAGGAGAAGGTGCTGTTTATAGTTACAATAAATCACTGCCTCCTGTTCCTGCAAATTGCCAATTCTCCAGCAGCCTGCTCACTAAGTCCCAGGTTCCTTAGGAAAAGCAGGGGGTTGCTAGGCAGCTCCAGGCACCCACAGGTGACACTTTGTGGGAATATCAACACCACAGAACAATGCCTCCAAAAGCAGAAAAGCATATAATGAAGCCTCCAATTTAACTTCATGTTTTATTAGGGAAGCTTCCTTCAGTAATCTGAGAATTAACTTCAGTGTGTAGCAAACCAACATCTGCCTGAGATTTCAGGGCAAATCTTGCTACTGCTGACTGACAGCTTCTAATGGGTGCCCCACCACCAACCTGAATCACCCTGATCATGAACCAGGCAAATAACCTTTAAAATGTATGACTGTCTTTTTCCTGCCAGAGGATCCCAGGGAAGCTGCCATGCTGGCACCTATTACCACAGAGTGTCATGCTAAAATTACAATCAGAATTTGTCTGCTTCATTTGCTGCAAGTAGTGTGTTGTGGAGAGAATGCATGACCTGCCCACTCTCATTTGTGCAAAACAGGCATGATGAGCAATGCATTAAAAATACAAATTGCAATTATTTCTAGAGTTAGCACAGTTTTAACTACTACAAGGAATCGTTGCAAATACAGAAGACTTCCCCAAATCTTCTTTTAAGAGCAGAAGACACAGCACTCTTTCAGAGCTACTCTTTCCCCCCTTTGCTGACAGCAATGACTGATCCAGGAGAAAGGATTTCAACCGGGCTACTCTGAGGTGCTCAGTAGCAATTATTTAATATTGCTGCCATAAGCACTTGCCACCAACACATAGATTATACACTGGAACTGGAGCCTTGCTCTTAACCACAGGTCTGGAAGAGATGCACATCTCATCTCCAGCCGCTTAAGAAGACACTGAAATGCAGCAGCAGCCTGGCCTTCAGTGAGGTTTGGCCACTTGATTATTTAATTAAAAACATCATAAATGCTATTTTTACTTAGACTGAACTGCAGACCTCTAAAGTACACTCTAATTATAAATACAGGGATAAAAGGTCTCAAAATACCACTTACCCTCCTTTGAGCCAGGGTGGTTTTGATGGATCAGCCTCATCTTGGCCCTGAAGTGGGAGAAGGAAAAAAAACCCCATGAATTTAGTTTCCAGAAACACCAGAAGAAGTATTTGTATTATATTCTGTACAAAGGGTAACAGACCACACTGCATGCAGGCAAATGCATACAGAAACTCTTTCAAACACCTTCAGTGACCAAGATGCCAGGGTAAGTCATACAGACACAGACAGACTATGCAATTTCATTGAATAGCTAGGACTGGAACCTGAAGAGCCTGTTCAGTGCAACTCCTCATTCAAAGGCAGCCTGGAAAACAAACTTTTTATTTTTTTCCAACACCAACGAGTTATTGGAGAGATCCTGTTACAGGTCACCACTTAACATGAATGTGGTCACAATGAAAATGTTACAAATTAAAAGCCCTTGTACGAAATGCGCAAATGACAGAGTAACATGAACCTCTGAATAAACACTTGTGAGCTTTGCTTGTGCCCAAATGCAAAGACTCTTTAGTCTCCTAAATAGCGAGATCTCCTTACAGCTTCACTCGTTTATTTGAAAGTATTTCATTTCTAACAGACACGAAACAAGGGCCACCACCTGCAGGTCAACTGGGATCCCACAGTGTGACAGAAAACACCACAGACTGCAAATGTGGGGATTCATATTTATGAATTCAAATCATGTTCTTATGTTCATATTAATATTACATTTATAGAGTGATGTTCTGTTTCTCTGCAGATCCTGAGTGGACTAATTAGAAGTGGTAAGTATTGGAACACTTGCAATGTACCTGGAAGAAGCAGCAGGCTCTGGAGAAGGGGAAAATGATTACTTGTAACTGGAAATCTCTTTGTTTCAGCTCACAGGTCATCCTGCACTGAAAGAAATGCTGCTGCTTTCACACAGGACTAAGCAGGTCAAGATGCTAATGGCTAAAACTCCAACCTCAGATAATCATATCTGCCAAGAGAAAAAGGAGGCTGGACCTTGCACACAGTGAAAAAAAAAGTATTTTCAGCCATGGAACTCACAACCTGAGAGCCAAAAAAGTACAGGAACTTGAGTCAGGAAATAAGATCCAACTATATGCAAGATAAAAGCCCCAAAAGACAGTCCTTTTTTCTTTTCTTTTTTTCTTTTTTTCCCCTAACCTGTGCTGTGTGTGAGCTGTGCAACCCCACATTGTTCACAGGAGACAGACAACTCCCAAGAACAGAAATACCTCTTTGAGGTATCAACTTGAACAGAAGTAAACGTCCAAACTTTGTATTTTTGTGTCCTACAAATTAGGGAATTGGCAGATTTAAAGACTAAATATTAGTAATGTTTATTATTTTTTATTTAAACAGATTGAACAGTATGATGTTATTAATAATGGAACAGACATGATCGGACAGGCCTGCAGAGCAGGAAGGGGCCCAGACCCACAATCCAGTACCACTCATGTTTCCCCACATCTGCAACAGCACACCAGACTCCACTAAGCTTGGTTTTCAAAACCCCTCAGCCTGAAATCTGCATTTTTCCAGAGGGATCTGAACCAACTGCTGGTCAAGAGAGATTTCATAAAGTAAATTCAACCAGATCCTTCCAAGCACACAGGGGAGGACATCTCTACCTTTGCATCTGAACACTTGGAAGAGCTGTGGTTAGAAGGCAGCATTAAAATGGACAAAGGTTTCATACCCGACTGAGCCTGGCACCAATGGCTCAGATGTGCTGAATGACAGAGAATGACAAACACAGATGTGGCAACACTGACTGGCAGGAGTCAGTAATAACAAAGCTTTCAATCATTTTATGTGAGAATGAAATATAGGTGACCGATATTTCAGACATTAACAGACCACAAAACAGCATGTTCACTGCAGACTGGAGACCACAAGAGCATCAAGGACCTGGGAAAAACGGGGAAGGAAATATACAGGGAAAGCTGTTGCCTAGTTAAGCAATTTCCTACAGGCAATCACGAGTCAACAGAGAATAGCCAGGAAAGTGAATGTTGGGAGGGCAGAGGGTATGACCAGGAAACAAACCGAAATCATGTCCCAGATTCATGATGTGCAAAGTAACATTTGACAGGCATTCCAGGTATTTAAAGTAAATGAGCAAAAATATAATTTATTTTTACCAAGCAGAAATGCTTGGGGTTTTTTTTCAGACATGCAAGTAAAAACAAAAGGCAGAGCTTCACTAGGGTCAAGATTGATAATCATCTGGGCATAACAGAACAGAACAAAAGAGCGAGCTTTCAGTAACTGGCAATATTGACACAGGGCCAAAGCAGATGATGGCTGTGTGAAAGCAGGAGTTATCACCTGCTGAAAGCAAAGTAAAGAGCTAATTTGCTCCAGACAGCCTTCTCCCTGAGAAAATGCCAGGAGAACCAGCTCCTGACATCCATCAAATGAGGGCTGATGCCTTGAGACTGTTGAAAAGCCAATGCAGTACCCACAGTGTGTGTGGAGGAGGGAAATGAGATTAGTGTAGGACCATTATTGGCTTCAAAAGCTTGAAAGTGTTCTGAGCAAACAAGAAGGAAAGAATTAAGATGGAGGTTATTGAAAAACAGGAAAAAATGTAACAGAGGTGTGTTGTTTTAAGACATGAAAGAAAGATGAGACTCCAGATATTTCAGAAGGCAAAGAGCATAGAAAAAAGCTTTATTGTCTTATTCTTACTACCTTTTATAAGGTGTTCCAATACAGACTTAACATGAGATTGATGAATAGGAACGAGACCTCTCTAATCCCATTGGTTAAACTAGAGAAACAGCAAAATACCACCTGGAGAAAGATTGTTTTGAGAAAGGATAGTTGCTTGCCAAGACTGTTTTGAGAAGTAGCTTTCTTGAGAAATCTTCTCTTAAGAGAAAAGTTAGCAGCTGCTAGCAGGCTAAAATCTCTCAGACCCAGAAATATCAGGCCCACAGAGGCACAACCAATTTCGTAAAAATTCTGGTTTTGTTCCACAAAGCAACTATTTTTCTCTAACCATAAAATGAAGTATGAACTGAATTTTCATTTCAAAAAAACACTTTTGATGCAGTGCCATGTGACGTTAATAAAGACTGGATAAGCTGAGGAGGAGGAAGGAGCTTTCAGGTGGATAAACAAGTAACTGTAACTGAGCCAGCCATGGACAACGCAATAAGGAAGCTAGTGGGAGTAAGTAGGATCTGCTGATAAAATCTGGAAATGACAAACCTAGGAGAATTACTGATACTGAACTCACAGAGTGGTCCAGTAGAAAGAAATGACAGCAGTAAGTACTGCAACAATGGAGGATTAAACATGGAAAAAATGGCAAGGTCAAAGCCCCAAAGGCTGCCATGAATTTGACTGCATACAAGCTATTCCTCAGTGGAGAAAAGCATGAAACAATGGATTTGAGTTCTAGTCATCACACTGACCATAAGCCTCTACGATATAGCCAGGCAGGAAGAGAACATAATCCACAGAGTATGACCAATTAAATGTCTCCACAGAAGTAAAAGCATAAATACCTTTGTGCTATGTTGGCAAGATTCCTCCAGAAAAGCATATGAAATCTTTTTATTCTGTATCAAAGTAAAAAAAAAAAATCACAAAGGAAAATGGCAAAAGCAGCTGGACGATGCAAACACAATCCTATAAGGAGAACAAAACACCTTGCTTACTCTAGCAAAACGAACCTTTTCCTGCATTTGTTCAACAGGCAGGTGAATGGGAGAACTACAGCTAAACAAAGGATGAAAATCCAAAGGTGTCTCACAATGACAGCTCTACAGAAGCCTTTCTATAGAAGCCTATCAAGAGGAGATGCAGACACCAAATCATAACAGTTACAGAGATTTATATAAAAGGGATTGGCATAATATCACAATGTGGCAGTCACCAAGAAGTCCTCTGCAGTCCTTTCTTGCACTAACATGTAGTCTAAGAACCAGAGGCTGTATTAGTTACACATGCTGGCATGAGGCTTTAAGACATCTCTAGCAATATCAGCTAAACAAAGTAATCCACAGTTTGCATGCCTCTTGGAGGTAAGAACTCTTCACATATCCCTCCTCATTTAAAGAAAGTAAACACCAGTACTGTCCATCCAGATGGATTTGCTGCAGTTGGGGAGTTTCCAACTCTCCAAAGGCAGCAATCGCACCAGTACACAGCAGGGCTCCAGGAGCTGCCCTGGGACTTGTCACCAGCCATGGGTGATCTCAGGTTCAGCCCACAGCAGCAACCCGAGCTGGTCAGGGCCTGGGCAAGCAGTAGAAACAACAGGCTGGTGGAGAGGAGCACTGCAACAATTGCGAGAGTTTTTAGCACTGTCCTTCCCGAGGATGAATGGGATGGCAAAGGGAAAGAAGACACATTTAACACCCTGTCATCCACACACTGCATGTCATAGAAAGTGTTTTGCTGGCTTACAGGCTTCTCGGCACAGCTCTGTCACTTGATCTTTTCTTGAAAGCAGCCACACCAGACTGAATCTGAAATTTAATTTTTTTTTTAATCTCCAGCAAGCACATATGGGAACACTGAAACAATGGTGAAATAAACATGTAAATAAAACAAACCATCACATCCTTATTTGATTTTCTTTATTTATTTCTGATATCAGTGGATGACATTTTTATACTTACTGTCCTACAAATACTTTCAAGTGGGGAAGTGCTTGCCACCCCTAGTATTGCAGTATATTCACTTACATTAGAGCATACCATAACCAGCTGCTGACAAGTCTTCTCCAAGTAATTAAAGTTTCTTATCAACCAAGAACCAGTTAGAAAAACAATGTCAGTGACAGAGCAGTATAAATTTAGGGCCCTGGATTAAACAAGGCAACTGACATGGTCACTTAAGGCAAAATATTCAGTCATAGGGAAGGCAATGTTTAATGAAGCCTAAAAAGGGAACAACAGGAGTTTTGCTTACTCAGGAAAAGCAGCAGCTGAGCTTACAAGTAACTTGTGAAGTTATTTAATGAAGCTGCAATTTTAAAATTTTGCAAATTCTCTCTTACATAAGAAGACACTTTAACGGACAGAACAAACACGCATGTCTGCAGAAGTGAAAGTCTGTAAAATGGACAGAGGGGCAAAAAAAGAAATAAAATAAGAAATCAGAAAGTCTGGAGCAGCACAAAGGAAAGGAAGAACATCCACAGATCTGTTATCCCTACATATAAATCTATCTCTCCACATAAAAGGTTTCCTAACAATGTATTTTTCCATCACATTTAAGTACTGTGTCTGCCACATTATCCTCTTAAAACATAAAACAGATGTAAAACATGTAAAGCTGCTTTATGTTGCTTTATTTAAACAGATATAAAAATCAATAATGACTTCTTATTTGCTTTGAAAATCATCTTAACTTGTTTTCAAATACCATGTTTTATTATTAAAACTCAAAACCCTCAGTTAGATATAGGTTAATCTGAATCAGGCTAAAACAAGGAGCAACTGTTTCAATGACTAAATTTAACTTCTGGTCATGCCTAATTAGAGCGTTTCTTCAGTGGCATTAACAGAGTCAGACTGAATCTTCCCAATTAAACAAGTCAGTCTTGTGGTCCAATGTTTTCATTTACTCAAGTATGCTGCATTTTACGTGGAATCCAAAGCTTCAACAAGTCAAGGGATTATTTTAAATTCATTCTGTATTCTGCAAAAGCATCCATTTAATTAAGGGTTGAAGAGCCCCAAAGGAAGCTCTCTTCCAACTGATATATCATCCAGTAGCACTTTTCCAGCTGCAAGATTAACAGTTTGAAGGAGGTTACAGTGGTTTTGCACTGAAGCCAAAAGGGAACTGAGTTTAACACTGATATTTGACACCAGGTATCTCTGCATTCCTGAAAAAGCATTAATTCACAAATAGTAAGAAAGAAACAAAACTGCTGATATATGATCCAATAAAGCTTAGAAAAGCATATTAATCAGACTCAAGGGATGACGCCTGCATGGAGGCCCAAAATCCATGCAAGGTTCAGCTTCTTCTGGAAGCCAGTTTTGCCTCATTTATACAACTACGGGAGAGGGAGAAGCACAGCAGGCACTGAAAGCACATAGCACAGAGTCATGAAAATAAACAGCTGAGAATCCAAAAGCCAGTAATTTCTCTACATGAGATACAGTTGCTAACACAATTGTTGACAAAGCACACAGCAGTCAACAAAACAATTCTGCAGATCCTACTAGGAAAGAGTTACCTGTTCCCCACAAGATAATGGGCAGAGAGGTAGCCAGTCCATGACTAGAAAAACAATAACTGTATGTATTAAGGAAAAAGTTCTGCCCTTGCCATAGGGCACAGGGCCTTGCTCAAAGCAAAGTGACTAAAAAGGCATGGGACCTGCAGCAGACATCCTTCAGCATCCAGGTTTGATTAATCCCACTACTACAGCCCACAGACGTACTTTTGACTTTAATTGATGAATGTGGACAAGCCAGACAGAGATGAGATGAAATGAAATGAAATAATATACCTAAAGAAAAATGAGGAAATACTTGGTTTAAACAAAATTCATGAAGAGAAAAACTGGAAAACACAAGATGAACAACTTGTCCTCTGCTGAAGTGGTGCCTGTGCACAACACACGCACCTCACAGAGCACTAAAGGGAAGAGACCACTCCAAGCATTCATGTTTTCCTCTTTGTACAAGGTCATAGGCACTGAACAGACTCTTAACTCATACACAGTGTTAACAATGCCTCAGACAAGCATAACATGCTAAACTGAATCTCAGTGCCTCAGCAGGAGCAACTGGCTACAGGAAAAGGAGTCATGCACACAGGGGTTTCAGAAAGAGATGCCAGTTACAAGGGACAACATGTACCACCTGGAGCTCTCCTCTACCTCCTTCTGCAAAGAAAGAAGAAAACAAAAAAAAAGAAGGAGAGGAACAAAAGTTAGTAGACCAGATTTTTGGCATGAGTTCTGTAAAATGATTTTTACAGAAACTGGGGTAAAGGTTTGCCACAAGCTGGTAACACATTTGTGCAGCAGAGGGTTTTCCTATGTGCCTCCTGGGACATGCATCAGACAATTAATCTCTAACAGACAACCTAGAGTTAAACTCCTCAAATTTCATCCATAACCACGCATGCATTAAAACATATGCTTTCAAGAGCTCTTTTTAGAGTTACTCTTCTTGTTTCATTAACTGAAGAATTTTAAGTAATCTTAACACAGCATTGGAGCCACTGTTTATCATGCAGGAAAAAAACCCTGTATTTATTTTAAGGATGAACAAATTTTTTTCCCCTCTCCTCCAGACTGCATCCACTGCCTGCATCCCTGCATCTGAAACATCCCCCCTGCTCCCTTCCTCACTCCCTGTACATTTTGCTTGGTACGAGGAAACTGGCAGCTCCCACGGAACACATTTTGCTTTTGCAAATATCATAATGCAGAGATATTTTCCAGGTTTATACATCTAGGCAATTTTCCTCTGAGAAAAAAAAAAAATCAAATCCAGAAGCCTCCTACACTAAATCTCATGTTTATGGATAGGCAATTTCAAGGCTAGTAAAGTTACATGAGAGTCATACTCAAAACTTCCGGTACAGACATGATTATTTTTTAAGTCTTCCAATCAGATAATTCTCTATCTGCACAGAAGAATCTTATTACTCATTTGTGTATGAAAGATGGAGGGGAAGGAACATCTTCATGGCAACAGGAGACACTGAAATTGGTTTAAAAGCAAAAATAGTTTTTGAAGTTACTGTCTATATGGGTGTAATTACAGACATGCAATCACTAAGACAGGAAAATAGAGAAGCTATTTTAACTTAATCACTAAGGCGAAGTCAAATTACTTTAGCAAACGAAGTGCTGGATTGTAGCTAAAATAAAAAATCCTATTTTCTACCTTAAGACATGCCTGCACAGATGCTCATTAGGGACAAAAGCCTCTGGACCACCCTGCAGGCTTCTTTGGAGCTAATGGAGGAGAAATCACAAGCAACAGGATGTTGCAACCGCAGCATGGCACAAGTGCTGTGTTTTGGCAGTCTGCTCTGCACAGACCAGCTGACCTGGAGAAATTGGGGAAACCCAGAGTCCCTTTCAGACTCAGACAGGAACATGTTTTGTTGGGCATGGATCCTTCTGACTGTTCTCTTCTGAAGTAATTTTCTGTACCTTCTTCCTGCCTGTCCTGCTCAATTAAGCAAAACCTTCTCACCTAGACAGACACAATTCCACATCAAGTCCTTTGGTTTTGTCCTCCTTTTTACACAGTCACCCCAAGCCCTTCCAACCCAAGCCAAATCTCTCCTGACTTGGTCGCTGGGGTGGTTTCAATGTGTCTCAGGCAGATCCAGGAATCCCTTATTCATGAGTTTTTAATTCCTTTCATGAGTTTTTAATTCCTTTGCATTTGAACACTATTCCTTCCTGGCCTCTGCTGTGGAGTCTTGAAGCACAGAAGAGGTGGGAGACCTGGACTCGTGTCCCCTCTCAGGTCTGCTGTGACTCTCAGTCACGTTGAGCCGGGAAACCCTGCTTTAGCCCCCAGCTTGAAAACTCTAAGGACAGATGCAATCTCTGGCAATGCAACAGCTCAACAGTAGCAAGCTACCAATGAGCATATGCAAACTACACATTTTTCAAAAGCGTATTCACTCCGCTCATTTGAGGTTGATTTTCCACAGAAAATTCCTTGACACAGGCTAGCAGTGCCAAATTTTAAGACCTCAAGGCACCAGAGCTTCTCAAATATAGGTCAAACTTATTTTTATACAAACACAAAGCAATAAATCTTGCATTAGTCTAATTTTTAGACAATTAAAGAAAAAAAAACCAAACACAAACCCCCCCATTTTGGCTTAAAATCCATATTCATCTTTTATTTCTGTGCCCCATCAGTTTAAGGCTGTTAGGGACAGTTTCAGGCCAAATGTAAAATTTGGCAAAGCTGTGAGTAACTGCAGACACAGATTTAAAATCCTGTGTCTCACTACAGCATGTGCACTCACAGCTTCATCAATGGTGACTAACTTGGCTAAACCCTGATCACAGAATTCTTTCACCATTTCACTTTTCAGCAGTCACCTTAAATCTCATAAAATCTCTAGCATTTCAGGGCTTTACTTCAAACAAATTCAGACTATCCTCATCTTCACTTACACTTTTTTTCTTTCTTTTTCTCAAATTCAAACTTTAAAAGCTTCCTCAGATTTTCAGGGGATATTTTGTTTTTTTTCTTTTGACTTCCAGTTAAACACAACAATTATTTATATGCAACTGCCAAGTTACAAGTTCTTCCGATGATTTGCATCTGTGTTCAACTATAAATAATTTAAACCTCTATGCCAGTGCATCATCTCTGATTCACCAAAACATGCATATTTACCGACACCTTCAAACTTAGCTTCCATTCCTTTGCTAGAGGCTGCTGCCAAACACATTTATGAAAATACCTTGAACTGAACTTTCAAGCAAATGTGAGGTTCAGGTCCAGAACTAAAAAACAGCTGCAGAACTGGGTTTTCAGTGGACCTTATCTGGGAATTGAAAAGGCTATTAACAACAAATTTCATTTTTAAAGACAGAAACACTCATCTACAACTGGGGAGAAAAGCAAACCAACAACGTTTCATTGCAGGTGTCATACCTTGGTGCATCATACCTGTGGTGGTATGATGCACCAGGTAAAATGCAAGAAAATAAAAGCTTGGCTCAAACTTGAGTACATTGGAACAGGACATAAAACTGCAACTTCTCTTTCTTGAAAAATGCATGCCAAAACAACACTATTTCAGAGAGCCACAGAATCACAGAATCGTTTTGTGTTGGAAGAAACCTTAAATATCATCTAGTTCCACCTCTTCGCCTGTCTAGCTGTCAAGGTCTGGGCTGCTTTGCTTCCTGGCATCTCCAGAGTTTTTTTCCCAAGGTTTTGCTTTTCTTATCCTTCATCCACTTTTTTCCACTACCGTTGACTCCTTTGACTCCTGTCTCTCAAAGCACATTTCCTACGTTGTGACTTCATCACACACTTATTTTTATAGCTTCAACTTCCAAATCTACCTTATAGATCTACCTTTATGGGAATGGCACACAAATGCCACGAACTTTTTGCCACATCACTGGATGATGTTCAAGAGAACTGAACCAGGAAGGATGAGAAATNACAAACCTGTGCCAAGCCCAGTAACTAATCCCAGCATTTCCCTCATTAAAAAAATTACTGTTTGAGCCAACACTATACTAAAGACCTTGTATAAAATAAGAAAGCAGAGAGCTGATTACCAGCTTTATGATCTGCACAACTGAGAAGATGACTGGTACAGAAATCAAACACAGGTTGACAGATTGTTTCTTCACAATGAAAGCAGAGTCACTGGAAAAGCACTTGGCATTAGATGACTCCTTCAGTGGGGAGGGGAGTCCCCAGTCATTCTGACCAGCTTTCATGATTGCAAGAAGAGTGAACACAGTATTTGATACAAGGAAGTTTACAACAAGTATGTGAAGATTTCAAGCTGCAGTTAAAATAACTCCCGCTCTTGAAACAAAGCCTCTTTCCTTAAATGTGTAGTGACTAAGAAAGCCTTCTCACTGCCTGGAGAGGAAGGGGAAAGATGGACCTACACTTCAACTTCATGCTCTGTTTTACCAAATCGAGGCTGTCAAAA
>VZUA01007911.1:0-13204 GCA_013401035.1 Horornis vulcanius
AATTAGGAGAGAAAACTAAACTTAGAAAGGCACTTGGAGAAAATGAGATTTGATAAACCATGGGGTTTTTATTCTAGGGAGAGGGAGGGGATGGCAGGGCAATAAACTGGGGCCTACAGCAAGCAAACACATAAAAAGACTTTGCACTCAGGTGTCTCCCTGCTGGGACCTGAAGAACATCTCTGCAATACTCAAGGTTTCTCCAGCACCCCAAATATTGTGCAGCCACCCCGGGCAAGGCTCGTGCCCTTCATCCCTTCCTTGTAGGAGCACCAGTGTGGCCACAAACACCTGCTGCTCAGCACTTGAGCAGGTGCAGCAAGGACACCAACAGCCCCAAATGCACGAGGTTTTTAATTCTCACTTCTCTTCTTGCTGGGTACGGCAGGGTAGGCCAGTGCTGCTGCAGGGGAACAGGGAAGGAAACAGCCCTGTTGGAGAGGTGTTTACAGCTTTCTTGCCTGACCTCCCTGTGCTCTCACCACAACACACACCCTTCTTTCCAGAAGAAATTTCATACCCTGCAACACCCCTTCCTCATTTTCAAACCGTTCACCACCCTGGTGCTCAGCAACCTGTCCCTGGGCCACAGGCACAGACCAGCCCTTCCTCCCCTTTCCTGGAGACACAGCTGGGCATCCCCTTCCAGCCCCACACCACCTCAGCCCCCTCTGCTCTCAGGAACAATGGGCAGAGAGGGTTTATTTTGCCAGCTTAACTGTTTTTAGCGTATTTCCTTTAGCTCCCAGCTCGGTATATAGGCGAAATACCTGACTCATTATATTTATGGGTCTGGTGTGTAGCAGCCACAGGCATTTTCCACACCCTTCCTATTACACTGCTTGGGGACCAGGCATCTTTCAGAAGGAAATACACTTCTCTTGCTATAAAAATGCCTTGAAAACTGGTTGTAACATCTTCAACTCTAACTGCATGCAAAGGCAGTCTATACCTACAGCAATTTTGCACCAATATTTTGTTTCCCTCTTATGGACTCCACTAGTCCTCACTCCCAAACATAAAGCAGATATCTGCTCTGAACAGTTTCTGAGAGCTGATTCTATGTACTTTGGCTGGTATCAAAAGAACAATTAAGCACATACCTAATACAATCACCCAAGTAAATGCACTAACTCCCTTAAGACAACCTTATTTGCTTGTTTTATTTAAGAACATATTCAAGAGATTTGTTTGAAGAAACTAAAGCAAACAGCAAGACCAGGGCTCAACCACTAAACATCCACAAGACCAACCACTCCAAATCTTTTCCAGCACAAAAAATGAAATTTAGGTTTCACTGTCCAGTTTTCAAACACAAAAAGGTCATAAGCCACCACAAGGTAAAACCCCAACTTTGTTTTTCCGTCTTCCAGAGCTGATTTTACCTCAAAAATTAGTGTCTGCTTTCCTTCTCTCCTTCCTCCCTTCTGTCCTTGATCCAATAAAGTGGGGAGCTCAGCTCCTCTGATATAGTCACCTCCCTCAGTCAAGTGAGGGCACCTGAGCCTTCTGGAGAGCCAGAGCACCCCTGGGAGCAAGGAAAGAGGTGGATGAAAGCCTGTAAGCCAAGCCAAGCCATCTAAACTGGAAAGGCACAAGTGTGAGGTTTCTGCATGACATCTACAGGGACAGTAATAATCCTCCTGCTAGGGTGAGCAGGCACCCTAACCACCTCTCTCTGTTTTTCATGGTGTTCGCATAAAGTAGAATTACTTACTTAGATGAGATTCATATTCTAGAGAATATATTCTAGCCCTTTAGCTGATTCACTGTAGAAACTGGTTATTTCACTGTCCCAAAGCGTGGTGATGAGAGGATGGAATCGTTAAATCATTTAAATTAGAAAAACCCTTTGAGTCCAACCAGTAACCCAGCACTGCCAAGTCACCCCTGAACCACGTCCCCCTGTGCCACTCTGCACTAGGGTGGCCTCACCTTGAATATGGGATGAAGTTTGGGGAAAGAGGAGGAGAAGACACTGATCTCTTCTCAGTGGATGTCAGTGACAGGGCCTCAGGGAATGGGTAGAGCAGTGTCAGGGAAGGTTTAGGTTGGACATCAGGAAAAAGTTCTTCACCCAGAGGTGGTTGGGAACTAGAAGAGGCTCCCCAGGGCATGGTCACAGCACCAAGGCTGACAGAGCCCAGGAAGTGTTTGGACAGCCCTCTTGGGCACTTACTGTAACTCTTGGAGATGGTCCTGTGCAGGAATTGGACTTGATGATCCTGGTGAGTCCCTTTCATCTGCACATTCTGTGATTCTGTGACACATATAATGTCCCTTAATTTTACAGCTGAAACACCCGAAGGATGAGATGAACTTCCCTGGTGAAAACACCCCAGAGACACCAGGATAAGTCAGCTTGGAGGTGAGCTGTGTTCAAACTGATGTGAGCAAGCCCATGAGAGTTTTTTCTCACAGCAGTGGTCCAACCTCCTTCTGTTCACTCAGTATTTCAGGTGCCTATCCCAGCTGCTCATGATCAGATAGGAGCATCACTGATAGGAGCTCTTCACTCCTAGAAGTTTTCTTTCATTTCATTCAAAACCTGTTTTTTCTCCCTTTTCCTTCTGCTGTACAGATCTGGCAATCTGGTTTTACAAAACAAACAATTCCCCAAAGACAAGTGTGCTGGCAGGAATCAATACAGCTGGTTTGACTCTGCTGAGACATGGTTTGCTCAAGGTGAAAACCTGCTGGGTTTTCTTTATCTGGCTGGTTAACAACTCTTACAAATAAGGAGGTTCTGAGTCACAGAGTTCATAGAATCACAGAATGTCTCGAAGAGACCTTAAAGACCATGGGCAAGGACATTTTCCACTGGTCCAGGTTGCTCCAAGCCCCATCCTACCTGGCCTGGGACACTTCCAGAGATCATGGGGCAGCCACAGCTTCTCTGATTAACCTCTGCCAGGGCCTCACTGTCACCTCCCTGTGCATGCCTGGCAGGATCATCTTCCCCACCTGAGAAACAGGAACTTGAGCTTCCAAGGTGTGACTGTACCATGGAGGAGCAGCTTCAGAGCACCTGTCCAGCTCCTGGGCTGACAATCCTCCCAGGATTTTCCAGTGGGATGTTGCATAACACTGCCATCATTTCCCCATATCATGAACATTATCTGTGCTGGTCTGTGTGCTGCTAGTCCAGTGTTCATCCAGAACCCTACCTCTGTTTTGTGAACACTCAGTTCCCTTTGCAGGCTGCCCAAAGACCTGCTGCCATCAGCTGTGGCTTCCAGGCAGCCACGTGTGCTTCCACAAAGCCTCAGAAAACACCGAAGCTTGAGCACTTCTCAAAAGTGAATCCCCCTGCCTGCTTTTTTGATCCTGTTTACTCCGTGCACTCAATTAACACAACCACATTCTGAGGATGCATGTTATCAGCACCACATGCCCTGGTCTAACAAAAACCATGGTAAAGCATTAGTAATAAAATCCCCGCTTTGCAGAAAAAGTAACAGCAAAATGCTCCTCCGCCACGTACCAAATGGCACGTCTTCTGTGGCATCCCCACCTTCCTCGCCTCCCTCTTCCTGTGGCTGGTCCATCTGTCCTCACTTGGGAGCTCTGATTTCACACATCTCTCCCCACCACATCTCCCCTGCTCGCCGAGTGCTCCTCAGACACTCTGTGATTTGCAATCCTGCAGCAGTTGCGCCGTGCGGTTTCCCATCGCTCCCGGGCTGCCCCGACTTCTGTATTTGCTGCTGCCAACAGACCCACCTCACAGCCATTGCCAGCCCCCCCCGGGGCACTGCTTCCACCCACCTCATGTGGTCTGTGCTCTGGATGTCAGCAGAGTGAGCTCCTCACATGCTCTGCCTGAACGAGTCCCCCGTTCCCTGCCATAACCAGATGGAATAATCCTGCTGGCAGGAGGATGGAGAGAACTTTGCAGAGTGGCCCAATCCTTCCTCTGTTCCACTCACCACTCCCCTGTGGACCCTCCACACCAGGAAGGCTGATGACAATGTGCTGTGCTGTACCACCACAGACATCCAGCTCAGAATCTCCCACCCTACTTAACCCCCATAAGAAACTTTCCCAATTCCAGACAAGTCCTGAGAAACACTCACTTAAATAAGACTTCCCAGCTGCAGAATCCTCAGGGCCAGCAATCTCTGCAGTCCCAAACCCTGACATGACCCAACCTTGGACTGGACCTGTCAGATCTGCTCTGAAAAAATTACAGGCTAAAAACTCACTAGAAAAGGAGCAGAGGAGCTCTTTTGCTATCAGAGCAAAACAACATAAAATCATTAATGACCATCCTTGCTTCCCCCAGGACTTACTTGGCCAACGAGGAAACAACTAACCTGATTCCCTTTAAAAGTGATGGTACACTCTGTAGCAAAGATATTAAAATTTTCCAGGTTTTTCTCTTCCTCGGGTTGATTGGTACTGCAAAACGACAGACAAAGCTTGGGCTAGAGGAATTTTCAGGAGTCTTTCTGAAGTAAATTTCCTATATTTAGTGAAACTGAATGCTGCTGATACATTTTATTGGCCTACAGAATGATACTCATCCACCCAAGGAAAAGGATTAACTGAAATATTGCCATTTCTAGGAATTAAAGTTATTGGAATTCAAGCTGAAGCCCATTTCCTATATGCAATCTTAATGTGATCCTCAGGGAGCTCTGAAATTATCATCTTCAAGTAAGTGATCTTTTCATGCAATTTTATTCTAGCACTATATCTAGGTATCTTCTCCATAACTTCTATGTCCACAAGCTTATTTATCTCCTTGCTAAAGTTCAAAATCTAATTTCCAACACAGGTTACTTACTGTAATAAACTGTACAAGCTTTAAAGTGACAAGTTGAAAGATACAATTTTTTAGAGTTATGAATTAATAGCCATATATGTCAAAGAAAGTGCCAACTTTTTCATATTTATAGATATATTATTGAAATGATAAAAAATGAACTGAGGAAAGAGAAAAGAAGTGAGGAGAACTACATATAATGAATCAAACATACTTAACAAGACATGTACAGACACTTTAGTGTGCATCTCTTTTATTACATTACATTAATCAAATTCTGCTAAAGACATCCATCTAAGCGAAGTGTCACAGTGATATTCTATAAAAACATTCTTTTGAAAAAAGATTCTTCTCTGACAGTGGTATCAACTCCACTGTCTTAAGTGATTGTCAGGACTGCATTACTCAGAAATTAAGAGAATTTATGTAAGTGCCTCACGAGCTCCCCTGAAGAAAAAAATAATTTAATTGGAGGAAGTGTACAAATTCTGATAAAGGCTGGTAAAACAGGGATTAATGATTTCACTTAGGGAAGCATGAATGGTTTTTTTTTTTTTTTCTGCTTCTTCCTCCTTTAGTTCACAGCACTGACAGACTTTCTTAGTCGGGAAAATCCTGGAAGAAAATCTTCCCTTCTGCTAAAATGGGCAGAATATGTGCACTTTTGCTAAATTATCCAGCAAGACCCGATCAGCTGAGATTTGAGGCTTTTTTTTTTTTTTTCCCCCTCGGTGTATTTATTTATTTATTCTAATGAACCTACAAACAGCTCTCAGGAAGGCAATGGAGGTTTCTTTGCCATGCAGATGTGAGGTCCAGATGTGGCACAGCTTGGCACGGCCTGGCTCTGGGGAGCAGAGACAGATCTTGCGGGCTGGGCACTTGGGTCATGGCCACATGTGAGCTCAGGTTTACATCAGGCAAAATCTTCTGCCTCCCTTCTACCAGGCAGATTCTGCAAACCCAAGGTAAGTCAGCATTTTTTACAACCAATTGTACCTGTGTGTTTCATAGCAGGTCTTCATTTGTTGCTTAAGAGGAGAACGATGTGGAGTTAAAATTTTGGTTTAACATCTCCTTCTTTGAAACAGTCTAACCCAGGATTTCTTAACTTTGAGCAAACCTAGAAAAAATATGAAAGCTAAAATTCCCATCAAATAGAGAATTTGGATGAGAAGAAGCTGCTTTCAGCCCCAGTGCCAGCAAGCCACAGAGAACAAGGGGTGAAGGGTATTGCATCACTTCTCCTCCATTATTTAGATGCAGTGGGATCCATAAATCCACGGAGGTGACATCCATTAGGTAGCATTAAGGTAGTGCTGGTATTCCCACTCAGCTCTGGGCTTCCCATTGTGTGGGGGGGTTGGTTTTACTTCCCTGAAAAAGAAGGAAAAGCTCCTCATGGTAATCCCTGAGTGATGTGGCATCAAGTGTCAAAATATAAGACAAGGAAACAAGGCACAGGGAATAGTTTCATCTAAATGATTCACTGACAGATCACAAAAGCAACGATTTGCTCTTCCCAATTATTCTCTAATTTCACTAATCAAACTATTAAGCCTGGATGTTATTCAAAACTCAAAGTCAACACTACAAAAAAAGCAAAACATGAAATCCACCATTTGCATAACTTATTAAGTGAAATATGGAATTCATGTGACAGACAGAACGTCAACTTCAAACTGTGTTTCCAGCCACAGCAAGAGCTGTTTGATCTGCACGGGTTAGTTCCCTACCAGGAAAAAAAATCACACACACACACAGAGAATTTGCCAAACCAGTCAATGCAGAGCGATTTTGCAGTGAACTTTGTAAATGCAGGAGAACTGTGAACACTTCGGATCAAAATTCTGCCACAAATTCAGACTAATATTTACCGAACATCCAGTTCACTGCTCGCTCAGCTGCTCTTATCAATGTTTTAATAAACTATAAATCCTAGCGAGCCCTGAGGCAACTTAACTGCTGTAGTGATGCTGGAGGGTGATTAGGAAAAGAACTAAAGATAAGATCCATTGTTTTTTTCATGGTTGTGCACATCATTTTTCTATTTCTGATGCTTTATGTGTGATAATCTGAGCTTCCTCAGAGGTAAATTCTCATCTAATCATAAGTCCCCACACATCAACAGAACATATCCTATGTGGTCTAACAATAAAAAAACAGAGAGCAAGAAGTGCTTCATTAACAACATGGATTTAACCTACCGTAAGCTCATTTTTAGGCTGCAACAAAAGCCCTGGAAAAGGTGAAAATTAAAAGATGTCACCTAAAGAGCTCTCTAAAATTAGAATTAATTTTAATCTGCCTGGAAAAAAAAAAAAAAACAACAAACAAACCTGAATGGTGCTGAGAGTTATGAAGAGAGGTGTTGTTTTAAAAATATATGTAATATCAAACAAAAGGAACAAGAAGCCCTGTTTTAAAGAAACAGGGCAGACATCGTGCTCTGCTGCTCAGATTTCTACCTAAACCACATGAAAATGTAATGGCAGAGCCCATCCTGTGGCATTTCTGACACATACATTGTAAGGGACTGGGGTTCTGGGGGGCAGCCAGGTAAGGACAAGAGGAGGAAGGGCACAAAGGGTGGCAGAGGAGGTGCAGAGGGATCACCTCTCATTTTGGAAACCCCACAGGTGCCAGAGAAGGATTTTGGGTTTGAAAGGGACGTTTAAAAGCCGTGTCAGTATGTTCTGCTCTGGAACTGCTCCAGGCAGCACAGGGAGGAAGGAGATGTCTCCTCTCGCTATTTTTGGGTTGGAGCATCCCTGCTCCAGACGGGTTCTTTGGCTTGTCTGATTCACCACAGCCGGAGCAATAAAGCAGGAGGACAAGCTGGGTTAATATCAGGTGCGTCATTAATAAATATTTCCCCCTTTCCCAGTGTTTCTCCCTCCATCCCTGCCTGGGTCTGCTCTGCTCCCCAGGCAGCCCATCCCTGGCTCTCACAAGCCAGGCTGACCTTTCTCTGCATACACAGCCCTGCCAGGATCAGCCCCAGCAACTGGAATTTGTCTCCCTCTAAGTGACAGCTGCCATTTTAATGATCCAGCAGCAAAGGTGAGTTTCATCTCAGGAGGCAGAGAGGGAATGCAAAATAAAAAAGGGAAAAAAAAAAATGTTTCCATGAGGAGCTCCTGAAGATCAGATGGTTAGGAAGTGATTTAGGGGTGAATTCTATATTTAAAAAACATTTTTAGTCAATTTAACAGATAACTTAACTAGTTCCTACGTCGCAGTGATGTATATTTATAACTCCTTCTGAATGGATTTTTATTAAATCGCTGCTTTTCTGTGGTTCTTAACAGAGCCCGACTCTTCCCTGTCCTCATCTGCCTGGTGAGCTTGTCCAAAGACAGCTCTCAGGCAGACTATTACACTTTAAAAATCATTTTCAGTGACTTTCCCCCTTGGTAATGAGATGGAGTGATTAGAAGAGCTCTCACCATTACCCCACCATTTTCCTTTAAGACACATATGAAAATTCCTTCCCTTTCTCAGCCCTGGCACGTTCAGAGTTACTGTTCCCACTCACAGCTGTCACTACCATGCAAACTTAATAAATTCCATCTATGCATGACTTACTTAGCTAACCTCCATCCACCAGAGATACACGCTTCTTACTCAGACAAGCAGGACAATAGCGTAGTAAAGCTTCAAAACAATAACTCTCATGTTTCAAACATGTATAATATTGCAAGGGGCTTATCCCAGCACTGGTGATCCTACCCTAACAGAAAGGAGCTTTTCTTTCATACAATTTAACTTTTGGGATTTTTGTGTTTGGAGAGGTGGTTTCTTTTTTTTTTTTCTTTTTTTCTTTNTACTCTTTTAAAAGGAAAAAGTTGATTATGAAATGTTTCTCTCAGTGAGCAGAATACACCCCAAAACACAGACAGCCAGATTCTGAACAGTCCCACCTCTGAAATCTCTAGTAACCCTCTGGAAGTGCTGCAAATTCAAATCCACATAACCCAGAGTAAAATCTGGCCCCTGAACAATTTTATTAGCAGCAAATTTGCCATGCACATTAAACCCTCCCCACCAACAGCCCTGGGCCACATCAGCTGGGACCCTCCACCATTCCCCTTTGCCACCTTGTCTGTCAGGAGAGCAATCAGCACTTTTTGGAAGAGCTCAGCATTTTTCAGAATTAACACCATGAGAGAAGTAATCATGCCTGTGTTAAATAAATACTTCCAAATGCCAGGTGAAATGCACATCAGAGTGCATCAGGCAGCCACACAAGGTATCTGGAGGCAGAAGAACAAAGTATGCTTCACTTTGCATTAGAGCAGGAGAGCGCTGAAGGCCATGAGCAACAGAAAAATGCAGGATGAGTAATTTTACTAGGTGCTTCCCTGCAAGATTTCCTGGGGCCAGGCACTGTCCTGGCTGTGTAATTTTGATTGAATCAATAGCTGTTTATCAGTGTGCCATAAAACGACAAGAGCCAGACACAACAGGACTGAAACCGAACACAGGTAAGCGAGAAACAGTGGCAGGGCTGATGATAACTGGTGATTTCCAGGATGATTAACTTGGGCGTGAGGATGGGCACTGGAAAGGTTCACTCAAGCCTTTCATGGTTCTGTTTCTCCTGCTGGATGTCCTTTAGATGATATTAAATGACAGGTTTCTCAACAGGTTTAGTCTGCTAAATTCCCCATCCCTGGAAGGGTTCAAGACCAGGCTTGGAGCAATCTGGTCCATTGGAAGGTGTCCTTGCTCTTGGCAAGGTGGTCCTCAAGGTCCCTTCCAACCCAAACCATTCTGGGGTTCCATGATTCCACAATATTTTGCCTGGGTGCTATTATACTGTGATCCAGAGCAATTTTAACAGTGTGAATCCAGACAAGCAGGATTTGAAGCATAATTCCGACTATCAGAATATCTTTCCATTCTGTTTACTTTCTATTTTAGAGTTTTGGGGCAAACTTGAGAACAAAGGGGCCACCAGAAGAAATGTGTGCTTGGATCATCTTCTGCCTTTGCCCTGTGCTGCTGATGGCAGTGTTGACCTGACCTGGAGTCCATGGAGCTTGGATTCCAACCCTTTGCTCCAACCAGACCCTGCCAGGTTCCCCTGCTAAAGGTGGATCAGAGGAAGCTCCAGGACATCCAGTGAGTCTAAAGAAATCTGGACTTTTTCCCAGACCAAAGCCTGTCCGTGGTACCTGCTCTAATCTCCCAAAGAAAAGGGCTGAAGGTTGCACAACAAATGGGGTGCACAAACATTTCAGAAAGGTGTAATGCATTGCAAACATAGTTTAAAGGTGCCATTTCTTATGTTGCATACATACAATTAAATTCCATTATAGTCTCAACTTCCACGTGGAAAATGGATGCCATAAGAGCACGTATGTATGAATTATTCACATCTTTATTAAATGAAGGGCTATCAAAAAATTGTCATGAGCTATCCATATGCAGTATGGCTTGAGCCACAGCCGACAACCTAACGAATATTTTTAATATCCCAGTTATTTCATAATTACAAGAACACTGATATTTTACAGTATTAGTTAGAAGTGTGAAACTAGGAAGACAAGTAAACTTGGTGAAAACTCTGAGCTGGATCCTACATCCCTTGAAAAGCCCAAGCTGGAAGCTCACGGTGTTTTTATGGACCAGTGGGTACTTTTGGGTATGCACAGAATGAAGAAATAGAGCCCCATAGTGGTTAATCCCCAAAGCTAAAAATAAAAACAAAACAAAACCCTACTGAAACCAGAACCTTTTAAGCCGCTCTCATATTTTAAGCGAGTTATTAAAATGTTAATTATCTGAATAACATTATGCTTGAACACAAGGGGAAAAGACATTTTGAAAATTGTGCGCTTTTTTAACTGGGAGGGTAATTCACAGATTTCTTCCAAAATGACAATTTCTTTTTTATTCAGCAGCTTGAACACTAAGTCAGAGCACTCTTCAGACTGCAAATATAGCAATTATCCCAAGTAATGCTTTGACACTGTTACCACAGGCAAGTGGCCAAAGTGCATCAGCAGTCAAAATATCTAAGCAAGTTAACAAGCTCCTTTTACTCTCAGCAGAGCAGGAGAAGAAAGGGAATCCAACCCCTGAGAAATGTTAAAATAAAGGAGAAAGAAAAGCTGCTGGTGTTTGTTAAAGAAAATGGTGTCACTGTCTGGGCCTGATCAAGGTGTAATATCCGAGCCCCTGACAGATGTCCCTGGCTGTGCGGGATGGGGAGGGCTCCTCCGCGGCACCGCTGCCGCCTGTCCCCTGCTAATGACAGCCCACCCGGACCTGCCGTCAGCCCACACCTTGCTCCTCGCTTTGGTGCTCTTTCTCCTCTCTCTTTGCCCCATTTTTTCTTTCTTTTTTTTTTTTTTTTCAGCTCCATTTGCAAAATACCCCCACATGTACCATACAAAAGACATCTCAACTCATTAAGGAAATTCCCAAAGAACTATTAACAAATCATTTTGCTTCAGCCAGAGATATCAGATTTAATTAGGTGAGCGGTGTTGATGGGGTGCAAAAACAAAAGCCATCTCCTGTCTGAAAAGGTTCAGGTCCTGTGTAGGCCCCATTCTTTCCTCCATGGCACAGACAATAATTGAGCATTTTTTTAAAGGACATAGGGATGAAAAGAGGAGTCTGTCTCGCAGACAAAAGCTTTCAACTAAGATTTGTTTTCCTTTCTCACCAGGTGACTTAAGGGGAAAAAATCTTCATCTGTAAAGAAATGGCTACAACCTACAGTGAGAACACAGCGACTGAGAATATAAAACAGTTCTAACAAGCATAATTTTTGCAAGTGATTAATCAAAATGTATTTAGCCAGTCATTTTCAATGATAATCAAAAGACCCGCTTAAAACAATAATCATTTTGCAATAATAACAGTTATGTTCATTCAAATGCAGGCAGGCTCTGCTGCCTGGAATGAAAGGTCACCCTTGGCCCTGCCACAATGCCCTGAAACACTGAAGGGTTTCTCTGAGTGGGAAATCACCAGGATGGAGACTACAGGTTGCACAGATTAGGGTCCTGTGCAGCACGGGAGTGCAAAGCACCGGGGAGCCAAAGGTTTATTTCTCCTCTCTTGTTTTAAACCTTTGGGTTAATGCTCTTTGGAGGTCTGGCCAGTTGTCAGTTTAGGGCAATATTATCTGGGTAGTAGGATAATACTGGCACGTTACTCAGTGTGTAATGGGAATGTTTTTCTAACAGCTTCCAGAGGCTCCAGAGATCACATATTGTTAAGGACAAGGCTCATTCCATTTTTTAAAAATATATCTGCAAATTAAGAGGCTTAAAAAATACTGACAATTGACATATGCCTTTGTGGTACCAGCAATTCCTCCAGACCTTTAAGCATATTCCTTATTTCTCCTCCCCTCTTGTATTGGATAAAAAAAAAAAAGAAAAAAAGGAAATCCGACGTTAGTCATTGGCATATCAGAGCTGAGACCACTCTGGGCTCTACGAATATATCTTTATAATTTAAGGCTTACAAGGAGCATGCACCAATTAACACCGTGGAGCAAGCTTTTGATACAAATCATCATTAAATAAACACACTGAAGCTTTTCAGAACCAGGAGCTATAAATGATAACAAAAGGAGTCAGCAGATCCAGAGGGAAAGAGCAAAAACCTCCTCCAGAAAACACCCTGATGCCACAACACAAAAAGCCTCGGCTGGCAGAGATGCCATCAGAAAAAAAAAAAAAGTTTTAAATCTGCCATTTTAATTTTTAACAGTTTGAAAATGTTTAACAGAATATATTTTATGCCTGTGGGAGATAAGGACAGGAAGAGTAACAGGACACTCTTCTAGTCTTGAAAGTCACCAAAAAAAATAATTTGGAAGTATTTTCAACTTTATTTTATCTGAAGCCCTGACAGTTAATTTGGTGTGAAAAACTGCAACAGTAGAAAACAGATGTTAAGGGGCAAGCATATAGTTAAGGTCAAAACAAACATAAAACACCGCTTCCATTTCGAGGGGAAGGAAAAAAGATTTGTCCAGCAACAGGTTTTATGCTAAACCTGCTTTTTTTATTGTTCTGCTTGTGATATCTGTAGACTACACAATGCAATACTGTCTGCCATAGCGCAATACCTCTCAGCACCAGTAATTTAAGACTTTCTTCTCTGTAATACACTAAACCATCATAACCTGTCTCTTCCTATTTAGTTTAACCTACAACCACCACATACTGATTTGGCTGTGTGTGGCTTTCTCTATTGCCATTTATTACTCCGCTCGACTCCTGAAATTCTGTTTGCAATTTAAGGCCACAAATTAGAAGCGTAAGTCATCTGTTTCCTATAATCCCCCTGTCAGGGCTGGAATCACATTTGGAGCTGAGCACCAAGCACGGTCCTGGGCAGGCGCTGCGGCCCCGATTGGCCACGCGGGCTGAGAGCAGTTCTGGGAATAAAGAACGGGAATGGGAA
>VZUA01007915.1:973-31524 GCA_013401035.1 Horornis vulcanius
AAGCCCCCAGGGGCTGCACCCACAAATGGACAATGCTCACGGGTTTCACACTTTGGTTTGGTCTGTTTGCATTTTGGGGGTTCATGTCCCAGTCACAGCTCCAGGTACTGCAGTCATTCACCCCCAGTTTGCTGCCCCCAGCTCACTTTTGTTTGCATCTCTCAGGGCTGAGGCAGTGAGGGGTCCTTGACTGCCAGGCCTGGAGAGGAATTGTTGTGTGTGCCCAGGGTGGGGAAGCAGCACTGACACTGTGTGTGGAGTACAGAGTTACACACTAAAGAACTGCAGGGGTACAGATATATGAAAAATTATAAAAACTCAAATCCTAAGGCATCAAGACTCAGTTTTCATTCCCTTTTCCTTGCCCAAACCAGGTGTTCCAGGATCCTCAACGCAGCTGGGGAACCTCGGATCTTCCGGCCCCGCGACAGGGACGAGATGGTGAAGAAAGTGATTGAGCCCATGGCCTGTGATGGGCTGAGAACCATCTGTGTGGCTTTCAGAGACTTCCCCAGCAGCCCCGAGCCTGACTGGGACAACGAGAACGACATCTTATCCGACCTGACTTGCATCTGTGTCGTTGGCATTGAAGACCCAGTAAGGCCAGAGGTACATCCAATTTTTATCTTATAGAGTACAGGGCATAACCTGAATGGCAGATATCTTACAGGTTCTATCTCTTTTTTTTAATTAGTTCTGTCGAAGAAGCTGAAAATCAGCTTCAAAAATGGGTTTTACTCGATAAAAAGACAAATAATTAAGGTGATAAAATTCACCTGTCAGTCAGCTGGTATTTAAATAAAGGAATATAGGGCTTCTTGCACTGCAGGACTGAGATGATCAGCAGAGGTTTTGTAATGCTGCCACATGTTAAAGAATTTTCCTTTAATCAGTGCAGTGATGTGCAACTCTGAACGTAGGGAAGACAAGTGCAGTGATTATAATTGCCATGATTATAATGGCAGTTTCCAGAGAAACTGGAGTTTTGCCATTTATTGTAATAGTTGTCACTTTAATCAAGATTGTACCTGGTAACTACTCAGGAAAACTTGGTTTTAAAGTTGTATTTGAACAAGGAAAGGCTGCAGTTGTCATGGATATCACATTCACATGGCTTGTACAAAAATATATAAAATTTCAGCTCAACTCACCTGAGTAAATCAGTAGTAGGTGTGCACATGGGAAGCACATCCCTGCTTCTACACTTGGAAATTATATCCCTACAGAAATATAAAGGGTCAGGTTAGAGAATTCTCATCTATTTGGTGCTTGATAATTAATGGAGAGTTGCTCATTCCATGTTAGGGTTTGGAAGTGGTGACAGTAACTTTGGAACTAACATGACACAACCCCAGGTACCAGCTGCACAATCATGCCTTGCCTCAGAATGTTTTGGGGGTTGTTTTGTTTTGTTTTGAGTTGGTTTTTTTTTTTTTTTCTTCTCAGTATGAAGGTTAAAATATGAAGTAAACCTTGCTTAGGTGACAACTGGATGATAAACTCCTTATCTCCACAAAGAGCAGATAAACAGCATCCACTTTATCTGCCATCAGATGGTCTCTTGCTGCTAATCCATCTGTCCCCACGTCTGACATTGCAAGGCTTTCAAAATGCTGGAAAATGTCCTTTAGAAGTTCTGTCTGCAGTGCTCCTTTAGTGCTCCAGCTCACAAAATGGACATTTTGCAGAAAATATTTGCAGAAAATATGGATATTTTCAGAAATATTTTGTCAGTGGCCACTGGAGCTGTGAATCAATCCTCTCCCCCTCCTAAATGAAATCATGATCCACGTTGGAAAACAGCTTTAAGTCAGGTTCCATGTGGTGTGACACACTCAGGGATTGGGGAGCAGTGGGATTTGCAGTTATTATGGAAAATAGCTGCAAACTCCCCTTTCATGTGGTGAGGAGTTTTGTAAGAAAACTGCTCTTATCTTGCAGGGAATAATTTCTTGGGAGCTTCAGGTAAAAGTGAATAATTCTGCTAAAAATAGAGTGCAAATCTGATTGCTATGTAAGGAATCAAAGAGATGAAGGCAGGAAAACATCTTATTTCTAAATAAACATTTGAATATTGTATTGAATTTCTTATAGGCTAACACCAGAACATGCAGGAACTTTTCTACTTTAGTGCAAGAAACACATAAAATATTGTAATTTCAAAATTTTAGCAAATTTTGGGCATTTGGGATTTGGGACTTGGGTTTTTGGGTTTTTTTCCACCTTGTCTTTTTTGACTGTTTCAAAGTGGCAATACCATCATGAAAATACTTAAATGAATATTTAAATTGTTACTACTCTGCACATTATAAGAATCAGTACCTTAGGGGAAAAAAATGAAGAAATAAACCCTGAGCCAGGAGTAAAACATAAAGTTTAGAAAACTCTTTAGGATTGGGATATCTGACTTGGTTGGAATATCATAATGTGCATGTGTGAAATCCCCATTGCTGATGCAAATAGTAAGATGTTGAACAGTTTTGGGGAGTATTTTGCCAAAATGAAATCTGCTCATTAGGTTGACTTATGCATTAAATCACTTATGCATTTGCAAAGTGCTTTCTGTAGGGAAAAAAAAAAAGAAAGAACACAAAATTTAGAATTCTCAGTATAAGTGCTGTTTTATCAATATTCTCAGTATTCATGGGTGTCAGGATTTATTTGGATGGAGGTGATAGATCAGATAATTCCAATTAAAAAAATGTCCTGAACCTGGCAGCCTTCAGCTTCCCTTCAGTCACATTCCTGAGTGTCCTGGGTAGGGCTCAGGATTTTCCTTTTCCCTGAGGTGCTGTTGAGCTGTCCCATGGATGCTGGGCAGGGAGCTCCTGTGGGACACACTCCAGTGCATCCAAGGAGCAATTCCATGTTTTTTTGAAGGAATCCTTCCTCCTTCCAGGGATATTCTTGGGATACTCAGGGAGCTTTCTGGCACTCACATCTCCCCAGTACACTAAAAAAAAAACCCCAATTTGAGTGAGTTACTTAGCACTGATGTCCAACAACTGTTCAGTTTTCTCTGGAATGCCCACCATGGACACTCATGGCCTTTCCATATTCCCAGGTTAATTCAGACACCAGCTTAGTCATCAGCAGCTGCTGGATTTAGCAAGCACTGAACTACTTGCTTGATATTTATATTTAGTGGGTGTGGATTTTTTTTTAATTATTTTTTTCTTTGATAAATAAGCAGGAAGAGAACAAACAGAGTGATGCCCTTCTCCTGCAGAGATTCTCTGTTGATCCTGACACTCTTTCTGGTTTGATTTTAATGAGCCTGAACTGGCTTGCACTGATTTGCCAAAAAACGCCTCCCGTCTGTTATTTCTGGGAGATGAACGTAAATCCCTTCCAAAAGTCTCCTATTTATTTGTCACCTGATTGGGAAAGATATTCCTGCATTGGATACTTTGTGCAGGCATGCTTGCATTGGAAGTTTTGCTTTGCAGAGGGAAAATAAACCAAAAAATTGTGAAATGTGTACTTCAGCTCTGCAAAACTGAT
Source organism: Horornis vulcanius (assembly GCA_013401035.1). NCBI lineage: Eukaryota > Metazoa > Chordata > Aves > Passeriformes > Scotocercidae > Horornis > Horornis vulcanius. The sequence continues at coordinate 4,478 of VZUA01007915.1, forward strand.
GGAAAATATCTGCTTCCTCTGCCCACTCAGTCTGCCAACACTCTTTCTCCCTTACAGCAATAAAAAAAAAATATGAACAATATTTTAACCGTAATTACTGTACACACTATTAAATCAGATACCACCCACCAGCTGTCCAGAAAATGACAGGAGAGGAAAACAGAATGATTTCTCCAGTTAAATGTGAGTTTGAGACATGTTTGCAGCTGGGGCTGTCCTCCCCTGACCTTGATTAACAGGACTGACACTTCATGGGAATAACCCTTTTTTGCTGCTTGCACTGTAATTTATTTTTCTCCTTCCTGGCCCATCCACTGGGATGGTTTTCCAGATTTCCATCTAAATCTGTCCTGTCCTATGCATGAGGGTCACCACAGCTCCAGTGGGTACCAAAAGCATTTCCAATGGACAAATGGGATTTAGGCAGGATTATTAATGTGGAGACTGGGGAGATCAGGGGTCATTTGCTCAAGGAACAGATTTAACCTGATCGTGCATTCCCCTATAGAAACCTATTTCACATCGCTAAAAGGCTTCAGGGCTAAGTAATTTTTCCAGGGTGTGCAATTTGTGGGGAAAATATTTCCAGTTAGAGGTGAATAAATGGGAAGCTAGAGCTCTGCCCCTGAATTCTGTCCTTCATTTGTGATCTGTGTTGGCAGAGCCTTGCAAGGAGCCCGTCATGTGGTCACACTCTGAGGGTGGAGGGATTTTCTGGGAATCCTGGGAAAAGTGGTCCTCACTGGGGTGTTGGTTTAGGGAGGCATTTTGGAAGACAGGAACTGCCTTTAATAAATATTCACAAGCGTGGTGTGAAGTTATTCCTGGATTGGGAGAACCATTATCTGTGGTGTAGGGGTTTGGGGTATTCAGGGCAGAGCCAGAGCCTTCCTGGCCCCAGGAAATCCCTCAAAGCCCAAGGTTTGCCATGCTGGCTCAGGGCAAGGGTTGTCATAAATGCCCTCAGTGGTGTCCCCTACTTGTGGCTACAGAGGAAATGAAAATATCTGGAAATGCATAAAACTTTCAGTGTAGTGTTGGAGATGGTGTCTCCTTTTCTCAGCATTTTCTGCACTAGTGAACGAGATGAATCCACTCAAATTGACAATGAGTTCCACAACATATTTACATCTGTTCTGGAGGCTGTGATCAGCAGCACGCACTGAACACAGACAGTAATATCCATTTTGATACCTTTTCTTAAGTAGTTGTGGCTTTTGAAAATATTTTTTAATAATTGTGCATTGCCATCTTCTGAGTGGGGCAGTTCAGTTCCCTGTAGGTGTGTGAAGGTCTTCAGCCTTCATGATGAATTCTGGGGTGCTCTAGACTCTTGTAGGTAAAAATCCTCCAATTACAGCTTCAGGTAATAAATTAATTTACCCCCAGTTTGCTCCTCCACATTCACTTTTGTTGATACTTTTTGGGGCCTGAGGCAGTGAGGTGTCCTTGAGTTCCAGGCCCAGAGGGATTGCTCTGTCTGACCAACACCTGAAGATATTTAACTAACACTCCATCTGGAGTTTAGAGTTGTGCACTAATGCAGTGCAGGGATTGAAAAACACCAGAGCTAAAATCCCAAGGCATTGTCTGCAGGTGCCAGAGGCCATCCGGAAGTGCCAGCGGGCCGGGATCACCGTGCGCATGGTCACCGGGGACAACATCAACACTGCGCGTGCCATCGCCATCAAATGTGGCATCATCCACCCAGGAGAGGACTTCCTCTGCCTCGAGGGCAAGGAGTTCAACAGGAGGATCCGAAATGAGAAGGGAGAGGTAAATAAAACCCAGTGAAAACACCGGGATGTTCTCCTGCGCTGCTGTGTGCCTTGAGTAAAGACGGCTTGGAAAAATTCCTGGGGTTTTCTTCCACTGAATTTTTGCAATTCAAAACAGCAGTGAAATTCCAGTCTTTACTCTTCCAAGGTCAGTTTAGTGCTGGCCTAATTCTGCAGTTTTTAGGGCCACTGCACTGCTCCACAAGAAATCAAAACTAAGCCCATTAAATCAGGTTTATGGCAAGGAGGAGAAGGAACTCAACAGCAGTTTTACTCCTAAAAATGCAACCTAAACTGAGAACCAGCTCCTCTCATTTCTTTAATTTATTCCACTTTCTCTAATGTACTCACAGCAATGATTCGCATTAAAAAAAATCTGTCCTTTGGAAGATTTTTAACTCCTCATCAAAGATGGAGCTCAAACACAGTTCTAAAAAAGAAAATGCTGGCTCTTGAGTCCATCATAAATGAGTGGATAGAGTCATTTGCTCCCTGCATTGATGGGTGGAATCCTGGGAATGTTAATAAAAGCAACAGGTTTGGCTTTGTTCCTGTGGCTACACAGAAAATCTTGCCATTATTGGTGCTAAATGAAGGATTTGGGTTCTCATGTGGAGTAGAACAACAAACTTTTAAACAGGTTTGATCAGCTCTGAGAAACTGCACTATCCTTTACCTAAAGGGATGATTCAGGGTGGAATTATCCATAGATGATAAGGAAGGCTGGTTAGATATTGTAGAAAAATTTTCCTGTGTTACCAGCAGCTGAGCCCTGCTAGTACTGGCCTTGTCTTCACTTGCAGCATTGATGCTGCTGGATTTTTTCTGTGCTTTTGGAGGAAAGCCACATGTTTGAGCAATGAGGGGAATTTTCAGACACCATAACATAATTTCTGCTTATCAAGGCCGCTGGTTTTACTGTTTGGGTTCTTTTTTTTCTTGTGTTCCCCCCCTGCAGATCGAGCAGGAGCGGATTGACAAAATCTGGCCAAAGCTCCGGGTGCTTGCTCGCTCTTCCCCCACGGACAAACACACTTTGGTGAAAGGTGAGTGCAGACTGCTTTTGTGGGGCTGCAAATCAGTGATAAAGGTGTTGAAGCACAGCATCTGCTTTGATTTCACTGTTGCAAATCCACCTGAGCTGTCATCTTTGACCGCACATCCCAACACCACACAAGAAAGTTTTTTTTTGCACTCCTGTGTTTGTGTTTTACCTCAGCCTTCCATGACAGGAAACTCCTTGGCAGGAATAAGAGAAATGCCAATAAGGTGCCTGGCAAGTGGGTTTAGGCAATCTCATGTTTGCCTTGTGACTCTTAATTGGAATGAGGCTTGAGCTGGGAAGGGAAAATGTGCATTTGGTGGGCAGAAAGAAAACGTTGCTGGGAAACAAGATATAAACAAGAGGGGACATAGATATTTTGTCTTTTTCTGCACTGCTTTATGAGGGAAACAAGAGCAATCTCGTTCAGGGTGAATCCAGTCACTTCAGTGAATCTCTTCTTCCACAATTATCTTAAAGAGAAAAAAACACCTTTTCCTGTCACAGCAGTTATTGGGATGGTGGAACTGGGAGCTGCCCAGTGGAGATGAGGATTTTCAGCCAATTCCATTTTTTCCTATAGGCTCATCTAATTGTGTGATTTGCATTGGCTTCCTTTAGATTCCTGTATTTTTAGAATCTGTCCTGTAGGACCTGCACCATGCAAACTCTGTTCTCTCCCCATGCTGTCTGCAGTTGGAATGCTCCCATTAAAGAGGGATTTGCAGTTTTCTCTTCTCTTTTGATGGGTTGGCATATTATTCCCTTGACTTTGAGGCTCACACTTCATGGCTGATGGAATCAGGCACTTTCTGAGCAGGAATAACCTCGTTTTTGGCCATGCTCAGGTGGAATCCCCATCAGCAGATTGCTGTTTCCTGGCTTCCTGATGAAGAAAGAGCTGGAATATTTTGCAAGTCTGGAGAGCCCCTTTAGCAATTCTTGGAGCAGTTAAAGTTCAGGCTAAGATCCAGCTGATCACTTACCTGTTTTCAGCTCGTTGTCTGCTCCAATAACAATCCACATTCAGGCTGGAAATCCTTTAGGTTTTGTTTCTACAGTTCCATACATGACTGATTACAAAGGCTCTTGAGCATCATGCAATTTTTAAAAATGCCTAAAAGAGTTTAGAGCAGAAGTTCCATTGTGAATTAAAGGTTGGACTGGTTGGGTCCTTTGTGCTTGAGGCCAGGTGGAAACATGGATCATTCCAGGGAACTCTGCCATGGTGCTGGATGGGACAGCTGCAGACAGAATATATCCTCTCCATCCCACCCTTTTATATGTATATCTTGTAATGTACACAATTTATCAGTATGGCAGTACCTATGTGTAATTAATAAATAACATACATTTCTGGGGGAGGTGTGCTCCAAAATAGCTTTCCAACATTGTTGGGAAAGTTTGGAGAGCACTTTTATCTCTGTGGGTCAGTGTCAGACCTGCACAAGGTCAGCTGAAGCCTCCTCAGCAGTGCATCTCAAGTTCTGTGTTCCGGCTCTCCGAGAACAGCCCTTGCTCAGCCCAACAAGCTCTGTTTCAGAAACACAACAATTTGTGTTTCATTAAGTGGATTAACCAAGTCCCTCAGGAGTGCTTGTCTGAAGCATTCAGGATTTGCCCTCAAGAGGAGAGGGAAACCTTTGCCTGCCAGGGTGGTTGAAATCAATAGAGAGCTGGAGAAAAAATGAACAGCAAATAGTTGATGGTTTGTAGCATACACACTTTGACAGCCCAAAAGATATTTACTCCTGCTGAACGCCACATGCAAGTACCACAATTAATGTTTTGATGATGTGACAAGGTCGAGAGAGCAATTAAGTTCCTTAACAAAGTTCAAGAACGAGTCTGTGGAAATCATGGTGGGTTTTTTTGGCCAGTAATACTCCAAGGGCCATTAAAAGTTACAAGAAACTATTTAAATGTTCACTAGTTTTGGGCCTCTTGTTAAAATGTTATGTTTTTCTCAGACACTTGAGGGATTGAGAGGATTTTTCTCCCCTTTGATGTATTCTATCTGCTCTAGGCTAAAACCACACATCAGAAAATAAACTTTTTTTAATATATTTAATTTTTAATGACATACATCTGCTGGAGGGAATCTTTTTTTCTCCTTAACATGGCACAATCCCACCCAGCAAAAGGATCATTTTTATTTTCCACTTTTGTTTTCACTGCTGCTCAGGGACCAGAGAAAGGCATGGTTCAGCATTTCAGCCTGGGCAGACACTTGCAGTCAAACACTTATGGCTTTGAAGTGGAGGTAGATTGAAAAAACACCCATCAGGGTGGTTTATCTTCACAAACTGCTTCAGTGAAACCAAAATCTCAGTCCCACTGAAAAGCAATTTGGGATGGCTTTTAAGACACCTACTGGTATTATTTCATATTTTTTACTCTATTTCAAAATACAACAAGTAAACCCACGTATCATTTATTCTGATGTGAGGTTACAGTGCTATTGCTGAAACAATTCAAAATTGTCAGTTTATCTTTCAAAAACACTGTGGGAAACAACGGTTTAACACTAATGGGAAATATCATTAGAAGGTATAAAAAAGATCAAAGAAACACTCAGTTTACCAATTAAAGTAGTGGTGCCTTCCAATATATTTAAATTAGACTGGAATTAATTTTTTGCTGGTGTTGAAAGCAACTATTCTCATGTAGAGCTAATTTGTTATCAAGCAGAAAGGGAACTTTAGGAAGAAAAGATTTTTCATAATTACCCTTGATTACTGAAATATTTCAGCTATTATTGCATGGCATGGTAGTGTGTTCATAACCTCATTAATGTGGAAAGCCACAAAATGGGTAGAATAATAAAAATACAGAAAATTGTATTAATTGATATCCTGAACTTTGGGGAGGAGTTTTCACTTAATTCCCAAGGCTGTCTCTAATGCCATATAGAACATTTTTATTTTAACATTTAAACCTCTCTCCAGGCAGGTACCCAAGGATGTTACTGAAATAAATTTGAGCTTTCCTCTTCAGACAGACTTTGCAAATTCTTGTTACATTAACAAGAAGCTTCCAGAAGTTTGGAAATATTAAAAACTAACCTGAAGAGGACGTATTTATGAAAATACATGGCTGTACCTGTGTTTAGCTTGTCAAAGAAACACAAATCTGGGTGAGCCTGTGGGAGGATCAGCTTTCCTGCCTCTCTACCCTGAACTGGGCTCCAGCTCTGAAATCCTCAGCTAGAGCTGAGTTTTCCTGCCTGTTCTAAGCCTGTTAGAAAGAAATCTCTAAACCAGGATTTTATTTTATTTTTTTTCTCCCAGGAGTTTCTTACTGCTGCAGCTCCAAGGGTGACAAGCAAGGATTGTTTAAATGGAGCTGCATTTGTCCTGTGACAAAGGGAGAACCTGGGGCTGGCTGGGATGGGTTTGAGCTGAGCCACGGGTGCAGAAGAGACATTGCTGGTTAACATTCCCTCAGTTATTATCCTGAGTGGATTTGACTTAATGCTTACTTAGTGTTAAATGGGAGGGAGATGTAGGATATATTTCAGTTTTGCATCTTGTATTTTTTACTTTTTATAGCAGGCTTATGCATTTAGAGCCCTTCTTGACAGCTCTGCATGGTTGCTTTCAATCTGATCTTTGCCCTCATCTGACACGAGCTGCCTGCTCTGAGAAACTTGTGTCTTATGCAAGCCGCAGGACAAATTCCTGCCCAAATTTCCTGCCCAAATTCCTGCCACATCAGCGGGATCCCTGTGTGGAGCACACTGTCACATTCTGCTCTAGGTGTGCTCCTGGGGCTGCTGAATGAAATCCTTTCTGACAGAGAAAAGTCATGGCCAAACAGCTCAACATGAGGGAAGAGGCCAGCGAAAGAGCAAAGGTTGTTTTGGAAGGGAGCTTTGCTGAGAGTAGAAGAATTCCCTGTGAAAACCTGTTTTTATTAAAATTCTGTATGTAAGCATTCAACTGGAGTAAAGATGTATAGTTGGAAGAAATTTCCTGGCTGTTAGACAGGATTAATTAATACTGGAACATTTTTTCAGCCATTTGGACTGAGTGCAAAGGCCAGGGAATGTTCTCTTTACCGGCAGCCTGTCAGCTCATGCCCAGAGTCACATTTTTCCATGATCACACCAGAGATTGATCCCCACAGCTCAGGAGAGCAGAGAGCCCTTCCTGGGCATCCTCCTTCTCTTTGGTCTCCTCACACTGTGAATTTTATCTGTGCACATTTCTCGGCACTGAAGAAATTTCTTGAGGTGAAACCTTATCACAGCCATTAACAGAATATTAAAAGCAAACCTTAATGTGTTTGGAAGGAGGCACGTGCTGGAAAGAAGGCAAACATTCAGCCATGTGAGGAAGCAGGGGGGAGGAACAGATTAAAAAGAGCAGGCAGAAGTCAGGGAGTGTCAGTAGAGCTGTGGTAAATCCTCTGAATCCCAAATAATCACTGCTGCTCCATTTCAGAAATTTGGCTGACATACGGATCGGAGTTTTGCAAAGTCCTTCTCTCTTCCTTGGGTAGCTCTGAAATCCACCCCCAGAATTCCACGTATTTCCTGTGGCACTCCCAGTGGGCACTGCAGGGAAGGTCTGGGGCTCAGGTGCTGATGATACCTGAGACCTTTTTACACCTGGTTTTCCTTGGCTGCATTCAGATCTGTGCTCTGGGCAGTGTTGGGCTCATCCCGGCTGCATAATTTGGTTTTTTTTGGGATAAAAGCATCCCCAGAACCTTGTGAATGACTGCTAAACCTTGTGAATGACTTGGCAGCAGGCAGGGATTGGCTGGTGGAGGGCAGTTGGTGGCACAGTCATCAACACTCACTATTTATATCCATTTATCTCTACTAGGACATAATTTGTTCGAGCCTCTTCAACTTGATTTGGGTTGTGCTCCCACTTGGAACCCAGTTGTGAGCAGATACTGTCGACCTCTTTGGAGCAGTTAATACCTTAATGAGACAGAGATTTTAATGACTTTTTTATTTTTCAGAACCTTAAACTATTAATTTAAGATCAAAGGATGTGTTAATAACAAGACCAAGTAAATGCTTTTAACAGTAGTGACAGATGATGTTCCTGTTTATTTAGTAATACCAAAGGCAAATCACCCCAACAAACTGAAAGCTCTAATTATAAGATGCTATCAGAGTAATTGCCATTTTTCTGAGATCATACTAGCAGTGGAAAGTGAATAGAGCTTTTTTTTTTCTCATTTTCATAAGTCTGAAAAATACAGGGCACTAACTGCTTGCGCAGGGCACTGCAATCTTCTGGTGCCTGATAAGCCTGAACCTTGCCAAGAGGCAGCTATTGCTCTGTAATCTGCAATTTCCTATTTCTCCCTGGCTATCTGATATGGGAGGGATTTTTTTTTTTCAGAGCAGAGTGAAAGCTTTTCACACTGGGTAGGTTTGGATAATTGTTTTTGGAGGTAACGGCGTTGTGCAAAATGCGTTAGCAAAAGGAATTCTGTCATTTTCCTCCCCTAAGTTATCTCTATGGAAAGGTGTTCTTGTATCCTACACAACAATCCCGTGTTCTGGAGTCATGGTCAAATGGACCCTGACATGGAAATAGAAATATGAGTGGTGAATGATCTTCATCCTTCATTGTCATCCTTCAAAAACCTGGGCTGCTTCTGTAGCCTCGGAAGAATTCTTCATTATTTTCCTGACTTTCCCTATCCTCATAATGCTTCATACTTGTTGTATGAAAGACTTGATCCACCAAGTGAAAAGTGTTTTTTTATTTCTCTCAAACGATCTCAAAATGATAGTAGAAATTACTTTATTATATCTATTTATTAAAATGCTTGGTTCCAGAATTTAAAGAAGCAGTTTACATCTACTTAATCATTGTTTGGCAGAATTGAACACGGCTGCTAAAATTCTCCAGCTAAATAAAATCCAACAATGACTTTTGTTATCTTTAGGTTAAGAAGGCCTCTTAGTACAGCTGATATTACAGCTGGGTCCCAGTTTAGGAGAGCCCTAAACGTGAACTTAAGTTTTTGGCAGATCCTTTCCATCGATGCTTGATCAGTGCTGGGCTGTGACACAAAACTTTAAATAGCAGGAACCTGCCAAAAGGGTGTAATGAGCTGCTCTCATTCCCTTTGAAGCCTGTGCAGGTTTCGTTGATGTGTTGATGATGCAGGATCAGAACTTTCCATGTAAATTCTAATGATGATGTTTAATAGTGGATGGTGGTGATGCCACAGCTTTCATCATTATTTTCCTTAAAGATCTCCCTTTTTAATCTCTGTAAAACTGTGTGGTGTTATCCAATCTGTATTATACAAACACTGCTTTGTTACAGGGACCTTTTATCTGGCTAATTATTGCCCATAAATGTCTGTAAACACACCCCCGTATTTTCATTTTTTGCAGGTATTATTGACAGCACACAGGTGGAACAGAGGCAGGTGGTAGCTGTGACTGGGGATGGAACCAACGATGGACCAGCACTTAAAAAAGCTGATGTTGGCTTTGCAATGGTATAATCTTGATGTTTGTGCCATTATGAATTTGCTGTAAGGGCTTTTCCATTCATTAAATGTGAAGTTGCTTAGTTATTAGTTATCAGTGAAGGAATGTATTGGTGGGAACAAGTTACCCCGACTCAGAATCCTTTAATTCACTTGGATTCACTGGCATTGCTTGTTTTGATACTTCTTCAGGAGTTTGTCTAATTAATTACTGGCTTTATGCAGAATCCTGTGCCCATACAGAAAAATGAACATTTTCTTCACAACACTGGAGTTCTTTTTTGCTGTGGTAAAGTCCACCACTAATTGGAAAGGTGTCTTCCATGTGTACTCTGACTATATATAAAGAGACATAATTCTCATTTTTGTTAGCAATTCTGTTTATGGATAACAAAAAAAACCATCATCAGTGACAAAAATGACTCAGATGATCAGCAGTCTTTAAGCTGATAAAATACTCAGAGCCATCAGCACCACGTGAATTCCTCTGCTCTCTCTCAATTCCCTTTTCTGCGGCCTGATTCACTTCAAAACCAGGCCGAATCAGCAAAGTTCCAGGAAATATAGAAAGCTGTGGACTTTGACTGTGAAGGTTTGTGCTTTCCAGCAGGGAATCTCATTCCCAACTCCTTTCCCCAGGGCATCGCTGGCACGGACGTGGCCAAGGAGGCCTCGGACATCATCCTGACGGATGACAACTTCAGCAGCATCGTCAAGGCCGTCATGTGGGGCCGCAACGTCTACGACAGCATCTCCAAGTTCCTGCAGTTCCAGCTGACCGTCAACATCGTGGCCGTCATCGTGGCCTTCACGGGGGCCTGCATCACCCAGGTGAGCCGCTCCTGCCGGGATCCTGCCGAAATCCTGCCGGGATCCCCCAGGGATCCGCTCGCTCTTGGTGAACCAGGCCTTGTGTTTGATCCCTGCGTTGTGCACGGCGAGTGAACTGGCGCCTTTTGCTTGGCCCTGAAATGAAGAGTTAGACACGGTTAAGGGATAAAGGGTTTGTTGTCGCAAGTGGACACGAGCAGAATGGACGCAGGCTCCTTTAGAAAGTGATCAGTGGGTTCTTTTTATTGTGGGATGAGCTCCTCTTTATACAGAATGTCAGAGGCCAATTTAAAAGGTAAACTTAAGGTAACTTTTAAATCAATTAAATTAATTTTAATCAATTAATTGATTAATTAATTAATCGGGTTAAAGGTAAACTTTTCAACCAATTGGTCATCCCAGAGGGACATCAGAAGAAGGCCCCTCCTATAAGAAATAATGTAAACATCTTTATGTTTACAAAACATTGTTCTTCTGTTTACCAGAAGAAAGCCTGGGAAAGAACCCTTCCAAAACCAAAACATCCAGGCGTGAGACTCAGGACTACAGTTTGTACCTTGGTATTGAGTGAGGATTTTTGTGGAATTTAATAAGGATTTGTTTCACACTTCAGCAAGGTGGAGCACGCTGAAACGCATAGATTGCACGTACAATTTTATAAACCTTGCAAATAAACATATCTAACAGAGATGCCCCAATGAGATGCTCGAACGAACAGCGTGACTTCTTCTTATCCTGAAGTATTTTTTCCGCGGATGGGCTTAATCTTGGTTTACAGGATGTCTTTTAGAGGGGACCTTGGTTTTTCAAGATAGTTTAGGGCTTTCTGGCCTCTACCTAGAAGGCCTTTAGGATGTTTGGTTCTCTGGCTTAACAGAGTATCTGGACTATGTTAAGTTATCAGACTTAAGGAATTAAAAGTCTGCATGCTGAGGGCACTGAGAATACATACAAGGGATATAAAAGAAAAGGCAAACATTTCTCATGGCGTCAAAACCTTTGTAAATTCTCCTGAGCATTCCAAGGATCAGGCTGCTGAGGGTTGAAGAGCTGCTGACGTCAGGCTGGATTAATCCATCTTTTTTCCCCAAAGGAACTCGCTTTTAGGAGCTTTTTTGCTTCCCTTATATTGCCATCCCTGAGCCTGTGCAGGTCAAACATAAAACACCATGGATTGGGAAAAGAGCAGGTTTTGTCAATTTGCCTTTTCCTCTCAGAATACTTCATTAATGAATAAAAAATTTTATGCATTATGGAATGAGGTTATTTTCACGACAGCAGTGCTAACACATGGAAGTAACCCCAACCTTTTTGACTGGTAGAATGATTTTGTTGCTTTCAGGCAGTTATTTTTAATTCCACATGCAGATGACAGACCAATTAAATGACACAGAGAGTTGGAGTTAGACCTCTCTCTCTTCCACTCCATTAATCCCTCAGTGCAATCCTGGTGCACATGCAACATGTCCAGGTCATTTGCAAGAAATGTAACTCAAAGCAAACATGTTTTTTTCACAAAGTATATTTTTTGCCTCTAGAGAGTAAACAGGTTATATGGATTACAGTGTAAGGTTTTTGTTTTGAAGAGAAAATAACAAAATGTGGGTTTTAGTGCTGTCAGTCCCTAAAATAATGCATATTTTAGATGCTGCAGACAGGTGCTGTCACAAAATGCCTCCCTGGATTGGGATGCACTGTGGGAAAGCTGATGCTTCCCTCATGGCGCATCACCCAGATGCCCATACCTGTTTCAGCAGGTACATTTCAGCCCAGGCACACCTGAGCAAAGCAATGAATAAGTCATCAGCTCTGCTCCAGGCTAAACTTACATTGGAATCATGGAATTGATCCTTGCAACCAGAAACCCAGGTACCTTAACAGACCCACGAGGTCAAACTTCTGCGCCCTGGCTGACATTCAGAGGCCTTGGAGGTCCCTGGTTGTCAGCACTGAGCCTATGCTGAGGGACAAAATCCGTGGTATTGCAGCAAAGTTGGATGAATTTCCTTTTGGAAATATTTTCCAGCATATTGAGAAAATGTCCAGCTGTGAAATGGTTGCTGCTGGTAACACAGGAATAAGGACTAAAACTCTGGGAGGTTTTTACAAGTGGTACAAAACCAGCCAGAACAGGGTGCTGACAGCAGGGTGCTGACAGCACCATCACTGGAACTGATTTTATTGACAATCAGTATCTGAGTATGAATATTTGTTTAAGGTGAAATTTCGTGGTCAATGCCCAGCATTTCTTCAGTTGTTTTGTGAAAGCATGAAGGGAAACTCATTCTAGTTGTTAACCAAATATTTTATCCCTGAAGAGGTTAAACCTTGCTGGATCAGTGCAAGGACTATTTTAAATCGGATCTAAGTGGATGTGAAGTGCATTATCAGTAGAAACATATTCCCCTTTTTAAATTTTGGAGCTTTTTTCATCCTCTGAATCATTCCTTTGGCTTCTAGAAGGATTTGGATCAAGCCCAGTGCATTTCCCTTGCCCCAGAGGTCACACAGACCCGGGCCTGTTGTCCCTGCTCACAGGTCTTAGTGGACACCTCCTGTAACACCTGGGTTGCTTTGCAAGCAGATTCTTGTGCAATTCCTGAATTTGGATGCAAAGATGCAAACCCAAAGGAAAGGTGTGGGAGAAGCTGAAGGGGAAATGGAAGCAGAAAAGCGGCAGTTCTGTCCCTTGCCACTGTTTACACTCGGAGTGAATAATCTCGAGCTGCTCCCGGTTCTGTCTCATTCAAGAAGGATTTTTCCTCACAAATGCACATTATTGTGTTAGGCTTTGACTCCAGCCAGCCAAAGGACATTCTGTTTGGCATGAAAGCTTTGCTAAAAATTGCACTTGGGAACATGCTGTACCCTTTGGTCGCTATGAAAATAGCTCCAGCACAGAGTGCAGGACTCTACCAAAAAATCTTGCCTGCAACAGTCTAGGTGCACACATGTACATCCAAATCTGCAGAACTGTGCACAGATCTGACTGAAAGATTTTGACTAAAATGTTATAGTAGTCCTTAACAAGCAAACAGAGCTTAAATCTGTAGTTTCCAGAAGGCAGCACAGCTCCTGTGACCTTCAAAATGAACATGAAGAAAATCCACACTGGACTGAGTTTTCCTTTGATTTAGGCGGTCAGTTTGGCTTTCTCTGACGCACAGAATATAATTTCAGTCCATCATTAATATTCAGGTTAATGAACATTACACAGACTGTCCTTTTGGTGACATTTCATATCTTCAATGAGAAACATTCTCTGTAGGTAATAACATTTGTTCTGTTCTTCCTCATGCCACTTCTCAAATAATCTGTTCTTCAGTTTGGAACCAGCACGCTGGGATGCTTCAGGATGAACTTGCCTTTACACTCACCTACTCTTTTTGGTTTGTGCTTAAAGGAAGTACAAAGATAATAGAATCTTTGCTTGGACTAATTTTTTTTTTTAACACTTGGACTGTGCTTTGCAACTTAATGGGCTTAATTTTATTCAGTCTTGATTCTGCAATTGCTCTGGTGTACATATAAATATGAGGATGTGGTCATCTCCCTGCAGGACTCCCAGTGAAAGCACAGCAATTCTGTATTAATGAATTAATTAATGACTGTGTGAGTGTGGTGGGAGTGAAGCCAGCCCTCCAAGGGGCACCTAGAGAGTGCATTGCCCACGCAGGAGATGATTTGTTTGGTCCAGAGCACCTTGGGAGGCCCATGGAGAGGCTTAAGAAAAACATTAGGCAGAACCTGGGACCATTAGTGGCCATTTTAATAACCTGCTGCTTTTTCCCTCAAATGGATTAATCAAGTGAGGGTCCTTGCCAATTCCACTTCGGGGAACTGCTGCTTAGTTCAATTCTGTTGATTTTCAGCAAATATAATTTTATTTTTCATCTGCCCAATGCCTGCTTCAAGAAGATGCTGCTGTTAGAGAATATCTACCAAATTTATGATTTCTGTTTTGTCCTGGTTTGCTGTTTCAGCAGATAGTGATGTGTACAAAGTATCTGTGACCCTCTGCACTGCTCCAGTGCCAGATAAAGCTCATGCACGACCAACAGTGGGCTGGCAAAGAACTTATTATGCACAGGACCAGTTCAAATGGTTGTTTCTCTTGTCTCCCTTGGCTCCCAGCACGAAGTCATGTTAAGGTGACAGCAACCATATTCTAAGCAGCATAAGAATTACAGATCCAGTGTCACCTGCTGACAGGCTTAGCACAGCTGCTGCCACAGCCACCCCTCCAAGGGATCTCACTTACACGGGGCCCTGTTTCAGTTTACAGCAGCTCAATCTATAAGCCACAAGATCTGAATTTTCAGCTAATAATGAACTTCTGTGTTGTGAGTCTGTAATTACGTAAGGAGCTCTGAGATCTGGGTCATCCAGGAGAACAGAGCTTGGAGAAGTCTCTGGTGGGAAGCTGACTCAGGAGCCCTCAGTCTGGGGTGCAGGGGTGGTGTTGATGCCTTGGGCANGATAAGCTTTGATCCATTTGCACCTTGGGGTTGAATTGTCCAATTCCAGCTCCAGGCTGTCAGGTCCCATCCCTCCAGCCCCCCTTGGTTGTGCTTTGGGGTGAAAGTTGTCCTTGGTGTGCAGCAGGAGAAGGATTTGTTTTGTGTCCCTGCTGTGTGCAGAGCTGAGTGACCCTGGGGGTGAGCTCAGAGCTGCACCCTGGGCAGCACAGAACCTGAAATACAGGAAAAATAAAACTTAAGGCATCAGTTTTAGCTCAGTGTCTGTGTGTGCACAGACCCTGGAGGAGTTCACACCTCTGGTTTCTCCCAGAGAGGTTTGTGTGGCTCAGTGCAGCTGAGCTCGGCTCATTCACCTTATTTTTAATTAATCTCATTCAGTTCTCTCTCGCTGCCTTCCCAGTGGTGCCTGCTGCACACTTTCAGTGGGATCAGGGTGAGGTGGTCCTGACCAGTTTGTGCAGAATTGTCCTTCCTCTTCTGCAGCCGCTGCCTCAGCTTAAACCCATCGTTTGTTTTTCCAGTGGATTTATGAGTTACAAACTTTCATATTCTGACTTCATTCTCTGAATAACAGTTTTGCAGAGCCCCTGACTGATTCAGTGAGGGTGGTTCTTTGGAGCTCTGCCTACGATTCCTGTGAGCTTTGTTCTTGCAGTGAGTCACTGCTCCACATCTCTGGGTGTCCTGTCGAGCTCTGCATGGGCTCAGCCTGCTCCCTGTCCCCCCCAGCACCCAGAGGATACCAGCTCATTACCTTTGGAGCTGATCAAAGCGATCTGGGCACAAACAAAATGAAGATTTTTAAAACGCAGCTCAGTCAAATGGAAACAGTTTTTTACTGGAGCCATGAAGCAAGCAGGTTTCTCTCTGTGCCAGATTCAGTCTGTGGCTCCAACTGTTGAGGCAATTGTAACTCTTCGAAAAGGTTGCACTGATGAAAGGGAAGACAAAGGCTGTGTTTTAACATTTTACATTCAAATTATTATTCTTGCACTTTGAGAGAGACTTAATGTTTTAGCAGACATTAGGAGCTGAAAACAGTGACTCCATAGGACAGTATGTTTGGAAAATTAAATGTTAATTAAAAGGCACTGTAGTAATGAACTGCTGCATGAATCACTGATTGTTTTTACAGATCTTGTTCAAAAAAATGAGGATGATCTATACTTACTTGTATAAGGCAGTAATTTGCATGGTTATAATGTTTTACTGCAGAACTGTACTTGGCAAATTCTAAAATAATAGCACTGGCAAACTTGAAAGAGCTGTAATAGAAAATCAAAGTCTGCACTGTTTAGCTTTGTTTTGGCAAGGCATGGGAATGGAATTGAGGTTGCCACTTCCATACAATTAGCAGACGGTGTGATCTAGCAGCACAGTGACTTTTTTTGCATGAATGTGTAGAAAGGTAACTCCCAGAAAAGCTCATTTTTATGAATCCCTGCATGTGTTCTGTGGCGAACGGGAGTAAAGAGGTAAGGGTGAAAATACCTTTTTGTTCCCTTTCAGTTTGTCATCTAAATCAAAAGTAACAAGCTCTAAAATTTGTGAGGCTCTGCATGTCACAAAAGATTTGTAGTTTGTTTCCTGCCTTTGGCGATTTGTACTTCTAAGTGTTTCCAAGATGAAGTGTAACATCACTTGATTTAAGGGACATTTTCCTTTTACCTCTAGGCCAAGGCTAACCTATTCCAAGGTCGAGTGAAAGGAATTTGATGAATAAGTGGTGATTTTGGGTGGTTCACATCCCCAAAGTCTTCAGAGAGGGAATTAAGAATTATTGGCTGGTCAGTTAGTGGCTAAAACACAGAGAAAAGGAGGTTGGTTTGCATCCCACTTGCATAAGTGACCAAGATCTGCAGTGGAAACCCAAGCCCCTTAGCTGATATGTATTTTCCTTATTTTCCACCAACTAATCAGAAATCAGATAGAGCTGCAGTGGCAATTTCATTCCACTGCCTGCCCAGACTAATGTGTATTTAATGTTTTGGCTTCAGCCTGGAATGAGCTCACACTCGACTGAGCAGTGTAGCACTGCCAATAATAGATAATTATTAGGGGCACCACAGGCACCCGAGGTGATTGGCAGTGTAAAATGGTGACAACGTGTTGTTGCCAAAACTGATGACTGCCAGTTACAGTTGTGTGATTTGGAGACTGAAATAACCTGCCTTTTCCGTTCTGCTGGGAGCATGGCAGGCTCTGACAGACACCTGAATCTCTGACTCGATCTGTTAAATGTAACAGGGAAATTTGGTTTTATTGAGGGAGAATTTAGCGCGTGAAGTGGAAGTGGAGTTACCGTGACAGATCAAAGCACAGAATGTTGCTCAAACTTATTAATGAGACAGGCAAAAGCATGACAAGGATAATTCTTCAGCAGAAAAGATGTTTTCCTTTTTACCTGTGTCCCATGGAGGGCCTGTGGGCCCCAGCCACAAACTGCCTTTTGCTGCAATTTCTCTCTTGTTGGAACCCATAGTGTTAATGAAAATTAATGAAGTCTCGATTTGGGATGAAGTTTGTTGTGATCACTTTTTAGTTTTTTATCCATCTCTAAAGACAAAGACATTTCCTGTTTCTGCAGTTGCATTTCAGATGAGCGAGCTGAGCTCTCCAGATAAGCCCAGTTAATGCAATCCATAACCAAGAGGTCAAGAATCTATTAATGCTAGTTGTCCTCCTTGCCATGATGAACCCAACCTGTAAGACACAGAAACAGGAGGAAGTTGCTTTTCTCCAGCCCTTTGAATAAGCCAAAAGTTTTGTTGGTGTTTTTGTAATAAATGAAATGCATCAAAATCTGTGTAAATGTGTTAAAAATGTGTTTTTAAGAGGAAATAATATTTTTTCTCAAGGGACAGTTGGAATCTAAACCAGATGCTCAAGAGACCAAAGCACTTACCCTTGTTTTCTCTCAGTTCTTAGGATACTGAATGCATGTTGGCCTTTGTTCTTTTATGGTATTTCATTAAAAATGAACATTTAACCCTTTGAAGAAATGGGCAGGGTTCTCAGGGAGTTTTGTTGGCTTTGCTTTGTATCCTGTCCTCTGCATTTTTTTAATTTTTTTTTTTTTTTTTTTGCTTCACTGCTGCAGCACCATGGTACTGAAATACATAAAAATAGTGCTCCCTCTTCCAGCTTTCACACAGCAGAGTAACTCAATTTCACGATGACATTTGTCATGTTGATGCCTTATTACTTTGTTGATTCCTTTTTTTCTCTGATAAAAATGCTCTGTTTGGAACAGGAAGCAGATCATACTAATGCTGCCTGTTTTATACAGAGTCTAAAGGCACGGGAGGTTGATTTTTCTTGTTTTTCCTCCCCTGGCTCCTTGAAACATCTCTCTCCTCACAGCTGCCCCAATGAGTTACACATCAAAACTTGGTAAGAGTTGTCCAGCATCCTCCTGAGATCTGTGTACTTTGCTTTATTTAGTTAATTTTGGGGTTTTTAAATATGACCTAAAGTCCTCTGTATTGTGACCAGAGATTTTATGGGATTGTGTGAGGAAAGAGCTCCTTCTAGTGACTGGAGAGCTGCTTCAGAAACCACAGCCTGCATCAAATACCAATATCAGGGCTTTTTCATTCCATTTCCATAGTTCCAAATATGCTTTCCTCTTACTAGTAAAATAACAGGTTGTCTTGCTTTTGCACATTTGATATAGTTTAATAAGTTTCAGATTTTTTTAATCAAAAGATTAGACTTTTTTTTTTTAATCTGTCTCTACTGTTGAAGATCTTATTTAAGTGTAATGTATCAAGATGTCACCATAATTGTTCCATACATTTTTAATAATTTCAAGCTGTCTCTGAAAAAAAAAAAAAAAAAAAAAGACAGGTAGGTTTTAATATAAAGGTAACATTACTTTTTAATCTGTTTCAATATAACTTTTCTTCCAGGAGAGAAACTTGGATTCTTTAGTTACGTCTAAATTCAGCTGAAAGTCCAAGCATGATGTATGAAGGAACGGAAAACATTGAAATAGGTGTCACAAAGAGTTGCTGTCATGCTTGGTTTGAGTTTTGTGGTGGCAAATGGTGCTGTGGGGAGATAATTTCTCTCTGCTCAGACCACTGTGCTCCTGGTCCTAGAGAAGGAAAGGAAGAAGGGTCCCAGAAGCTCAGCGTCAATATTTCTGAATCCCATGGGAAAAATGGAGGTTTTTCCTGGGAAACAGAGCAAAACGAGGCTTTTCCTGGGCAACAGGAAAACGAGGCTTTTGCTGGGACATACCAACCGTGTTTTCTCCCCTCAGGACTCTCCCCTGAAGGCGGTGCAGATGCTGTGGGTGAACCTGATCATGGACACGTTCGCCTCGCTGGCGCTGGCCACGGAGCCGCCCACCGAGGCGCTGCTGCTGCGCAAGCCCTACGGCCGCAACAAGCCGCTCATCTCCCGCACCATGATGAAGAACATCCTGGGCCACGCCGTCTACCAGCTCACCCTCATCTTCACCCTGCTCTTTGTCGGTGAGGAGCCCACCCCGACTCGGTGCTCGGCTCAGCGGCAGCTGGGCCGTGCGGCCGATGTCTTGGAACGCTTTAAACGTAACCGATTAACGCTCATTTGCTCTCTGCCTTCCTCACCCTGGTTGATGGGGTGGGAGGCACAGCAGGTGTCACCTTGTGGTCACTTTCCGTATTTTGTTACCTTGGGGATGGTCCCGTTGAGGTTTTTTACCCCTCACAAAGCGCAGGTTTGGGCTTTGGCGAAAGTTTGTATCAAAACACGCCGTCGAAGGTGGTGTTGTGTGGTAGTTTTGCAAGGAAGCGATTTTTATTTTCAAGAAAGTTGTGGTAAAACCACTCAGTGACTAGGCATGAAAATTGACAGCTAATATAGCCATTGGAGAGGTGATACAACTCTGCAAACACACAGGGGTAAATAGAAGTTAAACAGGTTAAATTGGTTAATAGGAGTATCCACCCTGCTGCTTCTATACTGAAATTTCATCGTGAGACTTGCCGTGGTGAGTAAAAACAAATTTAAAAAAAAAAAAACCCAGAGAACAAACCACAGTAAAAATTAAGATCCATTTTACCAGGAGCAAAGTGTTGTCCACAGTCCAGAAATAATGTTGATCTTAAGTGATATGGAAAGTAAGTAATCAGCATTAAGTGATACAAATAACACTCTGCTTTGACATTTAATTTCTGGAATGGATATTAAAAGGGGGCAAAAAGTCTAATTTATTGGATTACTGGATTCTTCTTCAGGCCTTGCCGGCAACGGATGCTTTTTATAGGTTGTATTTTGGAGAGGGGAGGGAAGGAGGAGAAATGTTTCTTGCTGCAGGGAATAGTAGGAGCTAATAATAGATTCTGCTGCTCCACAATAATAACTGAACCCTCTCAAAGGACAGATTTTTTTCAGTTGGGTATTGTCTTCTTGTCACTTTGTAGTCGCTGTTAAATCACATGTGTTGTCTTTCAGATTTTTTTTGCCTTACATACAGACTTCCAGATAAACTGAAAATGTAAATTCATGATTTTTAGGGGGTTTTTGAGCTCCAGTGTGAAATCTTTGTCCATTTTATGGCCATCTGGCAGCTTATTTGGGATGCTCAGAGGAGCTGATGATCTGTTCACTGTGGAATCAAACCAAAAGAGTTGCCAGGTTTCTGAAGAGAGGTGGTCTCTAACATTGTTGGATTTACAGGGAATTTTGGGCGTATCTGCATTAGGAAATTGGAATTTCAGGTTCTCTAAAACAGGTGAAGAAACTCTTGGTAATTCATGTGATATGAATCTTGGAACAAGAACTTTTGTGATCTTTATGGGGAGGTAGAATGGCTTTTTGATGAGTTTTATGGTTTAAAATACTTATACAGAGCCAGATGAAAAGGAAGCCAGGCATTTCCTCCCTATTCTAATTGCTCCTGTGTGTCTTTGGAAAACTCCTGCATGCTTTGAAGGACACATCCCAGACAATTTTCTGATAAGCCTTGGAAATAATCTTTTCCTTTCTAAACTCAATGAGGCTCAGCTTTGCAGTGACATGATGTGCAAAGCTCGGTGCTTCATAATTAAATTTCAAATCAATGAGAATGATTTCTATTTTGGTCAAATAATAGTTCCTTTCTTTTGTAGGAGGTTTCTTCAGAGACCAGTACCTCAAGTTTTTCCCTTTATTTTTTTTTAATTTAGATGTTCATTGTGTTAGAACATACAGTAAATGTCTTTGTGGCATCAGAAATCCAAAATTCACTGTCTGGTCCTGTCAGGTTGTGGTATATAAAAAAAACAACTTTATTTTTTCAAAATCCACCACACTTTTACACTTGCTCATCATGGGTTGTATCTCACTTTTTTATGGTCTGATCTATGAGTGAAAGCCAAATTATCAAACTAAACAGCAGTGCCTGCTGCTGATCAACACCAAATCTATTTAAAACCGGTATTTCTTGTCATTGATATCCTTCAATTCTTGGCAGAAGTTCCTGGATTAGTAAATGGGTAAAACCTGATGAAGAGGGGCAGCTTCTAACCACTGTAGAAAATTCAAACACACTGGCAATGACTTCAAGATTTTGTTACACCTGAAAGAATTGAGTGCTTAGAGAAATTCCTGCTTGTGTAGATAAGAGTAGCACTGACAACGCTGTGCACGTGCAGAATTGTTAGAGAGGAGTCAGCATTTGAAAAGCTTCTTGCTCAGCTGAGATGTGTTTTGCTCCTTGGTGCAAGCAAAGTTTCACCTAGAGAGGTGTTAAAGCAGAGCAGAGAAGGCAACAGGCTGAAGAAAACAAGGGGGAATAGGAATTGGTTTGGTTCATTCTAGGGAAAACTTCTCTTTTTGTCTTACACCTAGGTGAGAAAATGTTTAAGATTGACAGCGGGAGGAATGCCCCGCTTCACTCCCCTCCCTCAGAGCACTACACCATCATCTTCAACACCTTTGTCATGATGCAGCTCTTCAACGAGATCAACGCCCGCAAAATCCACGGCGAGAGGAACGTCTTCGACGGCATCTTCAGAAATCCCATTTTTTGCACTATTGTCCTGGGTACATTTGCCATTCAGGTAATGCTCTGGGCAAGAGTCAGTTACTGCTCATCAGAAATCCACCCCAAGATGTTTGGGGCTTTTCTTCTCTGTGTTTTCTTTCTTTTTGTTTTTAGATTTTAAATCTAAGTGTAGCAGGAGGCCCTTAATACTAAACCACCTGATTTCCTGTTTTTTCTCAATCAGTACAAGTGTTAATAATGGGAAATGTTGTGTAGCCATACCAGTAAAGCAGAAATTTTGATCTGGGTTCATTGTTAAATTAATCTCAGCATGTACAATAACAGCCATCATTGATATTGTCACTGGTTTTTAAAGAAGAAACTGTTTCATAGCAATTTTACAACAACAAGCATTTTACAATTATTTATTACTCCTTGAAAAGACAAATTTACCTTCAAATGGCTGAGGCTGAACAGTTCTTCTGTTCAATGCCACTGCCCAATGCTGCTCAGTATTCCCAGCAATAATCCCCGTGGATTGTGATTCCTCATGTTCCTCCCTTGAGTTTGCTGTCCCATCACAAGTGAACATAACCACAGTAATACACATTTTTTCCAAACTTTTCTTCTTTAAGAATTCTTCCTTCTGCTCCTGCATCCATTCTTTTGTTGACATCCATCCTGTACTTGATACTATTTGATACTATCATTTAGAAATGTTTTTTGGTTTTTTTTTTTTAGTCTGGTTGTGTTTTGGGTTTTTGTTGTTTTTTTTTATGGCCTTTTCCCCCTGAAAAATTGACCCCTTTTCCTTCATGCTTCTCTTTGTAGATAGTAATTGTCCAGTTTGGAGGAAAACCATTCAGCTGTTCTCCCCTGCAGCTGGACCAGTGGATGTGGTGTGTATTTATTGGATTAGGAGAGCTGGTGTGGGGTCAGGTAAGCATTCAGGAAGCTGCACATCCAAAGGTGTGATATTGCTGATATTCCTGTTATTTCCTTGCTCTCTCTCAGTGCCAGGGCAGCCCTCACTGAAACCCAAGGTGCTCTCTGAGAGATTTATTATTAAGGATAATTTATCCCTGTTCCTTTTGGGTTTTTTTGTGAGTTTTCAGATCTTTCTTTTCTAGCAGGGTGTGCTATCACCAGGGCCATCCTCAGTTAGGCTTTTTTGTGAAAGATGTTGAGTCACAGCTTAAGTCTTTTAGTCACAAAAAATGCAGCAAAGGCAAATGCACTGTGACCTTCCCTGGAACAGAATTCCTCCTGTAGGATGTGGCAAAGTTTTGGAGCTGAAATGAAATTCCAGTTCTAGATCAACCAACTCATTCCCTTGCTGAAATTGTCATTCTGGCTACTGTTGTAGGAAAAATTCCAGTGCCTTTAAAATATTCCTGCAGTGATTCTCCATCCACCTTGTTCTGTGTGTGAAGGATGGAAGAGGGAGTGCAAAACAAAAAAAGATTTTTTTTTACCTTTAATAGCTGTAGAAAATGGCAGTTAAATTAACATGTCCTTCTCAATTTCTGCTATATCCTCTGTCATCATTGGCTAATATCTAATTATGTATTGACAAAACAAATGTCAATGAGATGATGGTAAATAAATTGGGATTAACTCTCTGGAAGTGATGTACAGACACAATCAGTATTGTCAACATTCTATGTTATTCTTTTCTAGGCAACACAGGCTGCAAAGTTAATAATAATATTAATATTTTTTCACCTCTGAAGGCATTAACAGGGTATTTAAGTTGTTGCCAGGTGGTGCAGTAAAGAAAAGTGTGGAGTCACATTTTTTTCTCTCAGATAGAAAGAGATTTGCAGAGCCACAGTTTGGAAATTGCCCACTGCAATTGAACTCTGCTTCTCCTGGAACTATAGTGCATAAATGCTTGCTTTCAAATCTGATTATTTGTTCTCTTCTGGGAAAAAAATTAACTTTTTTTGACAGTTTGGCCTCATTTTTTTAGAAATAAGCTAAGAATCAGAGCAGCTTTTAATGCATATCTGAATTATGGTTGAAAACCACCACTGTTAGATGATTCTGCTGTAGTTATTACTTTAGGTTGGGATTTACTTAAGGCCTTGCAGGAGGAAGACCTAAAATCAGTTTGATAATCTCAGAAAGGAAGAATTTTTATTTTTTTTTTCCCCAAACGTTTGGAAAATATTCCAACTTTTGGAGAAAGGGGAAGTCAAGCAGGGAGAGGGAGAAGAATCCAAACTGCTTCATTGAGCTGTGAAAATTTCCCACAGCCTTTGATCAATTTTTTGGCTTCTAAATTTTGTTATCTGTGACTATTACATAACCATTGAGAACTAATACTAATATCAGCTTTTCCTTTTCCACTTCACTTGCCTCAGGTTTACTGTGAGACCTTAGACATTAAATTAAAACTGATATTGGAACACCTCCACAGTTTTACCATTGAGAAGAAAGCAAATACAAAGGGGGAAAAAAATTGTCTTGTGGTCAATGTTTAGTGCCCAGAAAATAAAAAAAAAGGAAGCAAAACCCAATCAATTCTGTCCATATTTACATGATTTACAGTCTGTGGCAAGGCCTTTCTTCATGGAGCTCTTCAGTAAGAGAGAATTCTTTTTCTTAGGAGTGATGCTTCTCTTCCATCTCAGCCTTTTCTCTGCTGCTGTGACTCATTCTAATTCAGCACAAAACAAATTTGTTTTTCTTCTTTTTTTTTTTAAATCCACATCCTGAACCTGCTGTTCTTGTGAGCCACGAAAAGCAATCAAGATTTCCAAGTTTCGGTGTCAAAGCAGGAAAGGAATTTAAGGAGAACTGAAAGGAAATTAAGGAAATTCTGAAAGGAATTTAGGGAGAACTTTCCAGGAAGTTAATTTGAGATGCTTTGAGGGACAGTTTTCTAACAGCTCCCTTCTATTCTGAAAACCAAGACCTTCTGAAGTAGTTCATAACCTGTTCCCAGAATTACTGATCCCTTATTAAAACTGTGATCATTTTTCTGGGAATTATATTTAGTTCTTTAAGCAGCAGGTATTGAGTCTGTGTCCTGAACCGGGCAGATACAGAAAATAAACAAATAATTAAAAAAACCATGTAAACACCTTAAGAACAGAATCAGAGCAGAGTCTCATCAGCTTGGCTGAGGTGCTGCAAGAGAGGAACATTCTGTCACACACAGTCCTGACCCAATACAGTTATTTTTTATGAATATTGGCTTAAAAATCCTTTATCACCATCACTTTCATCAGATCCCAGTAGTTTCTCTCTGTAGAGTGCTGGCATTGTAGTTTGAAAGCTGGGAGGCTGAAGGACTTTCAGTAAGTATTTCATTGATGAGCATTTACCCTTTTTTCTCTCCTGCTCTGTCTTTGCTTGTATCACACCATGAATTTTCCAGGTTTGCATCTTGTTTTTCACCCCCCCTTTAAAAGGATTTTATAGTAGTGTAGAAACCGGGTTTGGTTTGGAAATCTTTTGATTTTTGGGGTTTTTCTTCCTCAATCTGTCTTTAAAAACTGATAATAAAACTGGCTTTGTGGATTGTGAAGCTCAAGGAGACCCTCAGCAAACTCAAAGGTTTGCTTCACCTGGAAATATCCAGAACCTTTCCATGTGTCTTCACTGCATCCATTCCAGTTTTCCAAAGCTCTCCTCACCAATTTTCCTGCAGCTGTCTCGGTTCTCTCTTCATTTTTCATACATCTGAGCTTCACAGTTGTGGTTGCTTGGTGCTGAAATGAAGACAAAAAAAGAAAATTGCAGCAGTTTTTTGCTAAGTGGGTCCAATAATTTGCTTTGTAGGAGATTTACTTTAAGCATTCAGTGTGTTCCAGGTAATGTCTTGTTTAAATTGCCATGATTTGCTCCTGGTTTTATGCACGGAACCAGAACAAAGAGAAAATGACTGCCCAACAGGGTAACGCTGAAATGGATTTAAAATAATTGTCCAGCTACAGTATCTGCAATTTTTAAAGGTTATTCTCCTGTATTAGTTACTTCCAAGAACCACTGGGGTGGGCAAACAGAATAAGAAGAGGGGTTAAGTTAATCAGAATTTATTGGTAGTAAGGACACAGAGTGAGAGTGAGCCCTATGAGAGATCCAACAACCAGATCCAGACCTTTAAAAAATTCAATTTTGGTAAATGCCAGAAAAGCATTCCAGCTGCTGGAACAAAGGGGAGCTGAAGCCATGAACTGAGGGAGTGTGAGAAGTTTTATCAGCATGAGATACAATGAATTTTCACCTCCTATTTCCATAAGTCTTTACAAACACCCAAACTCTAATTTCAGAGCTATCAGTCTGGTTAAGTTTTCTTTACAGAATTACATTGAAATATTTCCCTCTTGTTTTATCTTCTATTTGTTTTATTGAGAAGAGTTTTAGTGGTGCAAGTCATGCTAATTGTTTACCCAGTAGATTAAATATTTTTTGGGACTAAAATGGAGCTGTCCAAGTGCAAAAGTTCTGTTAGGAGCAGGCTTAGCTCACCTTTATGGATCTTACCAAAATGTGATTGCTCTTTTGTGATTAGCAGATTGTTGTACTGTTGCTCTCGAATGAGGCTTATGTTTTCAGTACTTTTTTATAATTTTAGGTCATTGCAACCATCCCAACAAGTAGGCTAAAGTTTTTAAAGGAGGCAGGGAGGCTCACTGAGAAGGAGGAGGTCCCTGAGGAAGAGCTCAATGAAGATGTTGAAGAAATAGATCATGCAGAGAGAGAACTCCGACGTGGACAAATCCTCTGGTTCCGAGGGCTCAACAGAATCCAAACCCAGGTATGCTAAAAATAAATGCCCACAAGGTCTAAAAACACCCCAAGAAATGATTGTTGTGAGATCAAGGCAGGATAACGTTAACAGGAAAGCCACGGAGCGTTTGTGTGTGTGGAGGATGGCACTGGTGAATTGTTCTCAAAGGAAAAACATGAAAAAACCAAACAGGGGAACTGAGCAAAGGGGCTGTGTGCAGCACAAGAGCTACACTAAAAAGGTATAAAGTGATAAAATGCAAAAGCAGGAATCTGTGATTTGAGAATACCATGACTGGATGTTCTTTTTCTCCTAGAGTGATGACAGCTCATAAAATTGTGCTGCTTGGCCAACGTCAGCTTGCAGAATGTTATGAAAGGTTTCTAAAATGTATTGCTTGATTTGCTCAGAAAAAAAAAAAAATACATTGTTGCTGCCATTGCTGCACTAGCAGAATAATTGAAATTGAGTCTGGAGTATGACGTACAATTTGATTAAAAAAATAAATCTGTTCAGTTCTGGCACTGCCACACATCGATCATGATTAAAAGGGATTGATTTTCTTTCCTATTAGGTAATGAAAAATGTGGTTCTGAATTATAGTAGGAATTAAGCAGCCATTGAATATTGAGGTGTAAGAGTTGGCTGTTAGGAATGATTCCTGAGAAATATCTCTCCCCAACTTTTGCCAAACACAAAAATCCACGGCATTTTTTAATATAGCAAGCCACTGCACTGAGACATG
>VZUA01007915.1:33971-45071 GCA_013401035.1 Horornis vulcanius
GATAGGGATGGACTTTCGTTCAAGTTTAATCCCTGCTGGAGGGCCCCTGAGCTGTGTGTGGGGCCCATCCAGGTGGATTCATTCCCTTATAACACATTTCTCAGGTGGCCAGCAAAAGAAGAAATCCTGGAAGAAGATTGGGATGTTTTTAGCATCCCTGGGAGGATTTGCAGGAATCCTCTGCTGTCTAATTCACTCCTGGAGAAGTGGAAGGACAAGGCAGAGCATCCCCTCATTTTATATCTCTGAGGATGGCAGACCAGGATGAAACTCTGTGCTCAGGTCATTCCATCCTAACAGCACCAATTTCCACACTTGGTGCTGTAAATTGGATTATTTGCCCTTATTTTCTCTCCAGTCACTGTTGGACAACTGGCCCCAGCTCCCAGCAAAGCCTTCACTGCTGAAACAAAGAACCTGCAACAGGCCGGGTGCTGTTTTCAGATAACCAACACATCTTCCTTACAGTGCTCCTGTTTAAACCCATCCAAACTGACAAAACTTTGCAGTGTTGAAGAGATTTTTTGTCTACATCCTCTCTCAAACAGAGGGTTCAACCCAAGACACCAGAGGAGGGATTTCCACTGGGATTTTTCTGTTTCTCTGAAGACACTCATAAATTTACTTGAAAGAAAGGTGTGTGAAAAATGCACATAACCAAGCCAGAGACTGGCTATCAACTTCTGATGCTCTTTTTGGCCTCCTTTTGTTCATTTAGGTATTTTGTTGTCTGACAAATGCACAATAGGGAATCTCTGGATGGATGTGTGTTCCTCTTCTTGGAATGGAAGCGTTTCCTTCCTGGAAAGCTCTCTCAGATGACCACTGAGGGGTGAAGCTTCACAAATGGCTTATCTTAGATATGCAAGTTTGAGGGGGATCTAAAAGGAGCCTGAAATTGCATAGAGACAGGACTTTCCAACAGTTTTCTGCAATTCTTTCCAAGTTTTTGTTGCTGTTATCACAAATCCCTCATTCTGAAGGAGGAAAAAACTGATCACCCCCTCTTGGCAGGTCTAACAGCCTTTGGGAAGTTCACCATGTTCACCTTCAGGCCAAAGTCTGTAATCTGAGTCAAAAGCAGAAAAACGCATCTCTCCTCTTTTGATTGTACATTGAAAGATTCTCCAGTTCCCTCACATTTGAGAATGGAAACTCCTCAGGTGAGGAGATTCAAAAACTTCTCAGCTTTGTCTGAATTTTACACCCCCAGCCCGATTCTTTCCTCTTCTGCTTCATTCATCCTGAGATTCAGTTTGCTTTTTCTGCCTCAGGTGGGAGACAACTGCCTGAAGTGTTCTGAGAATAAAAGGAAAAGCTGAAAAAAAAAAATATTACAGTTGACAGGGTAACTGCTTCTTAAAGATTGCTCCTCTTCATTTGTTAAAAAACCACACAGAGATGCTGGACAGC
Organism: Horornis vulcanius; assembly: GCA_013401035.1. Classification (NCBI taxonomy): domain Eukaryota; kingdom Metazoa; phylum Chordata; class Aves; order Passeriformes; family Scotocercidae; genus Horornis; species Horornis vulcanius. Next base: position 35,385 of record VZUA01007915.1, read on the forward strand.
ATTTCTCACCCTTCATTTTCATTTTTATGTAGAAAACATGAAAACTTTTCTTTTGAACCAATTCAAACCTTCCAGCAGTGAAAGCCACTCCTGGCAAGAGGTTCTGAAGTTGGGTAAAGAGCCAGCACCTCGTTTTATGGTTTCCATGTAGCTTTAATATAGAAAACATCATGGTAGCCTTGTGCAAGTGGAATGGAAACTTTTTTATTTCATACAGAATGGTGGCTCTCTTTTTTTAGTTTTTTTTCTTTAATTTTAAGTTAATACCCTGCTTGAAGATTAGGGGAATGATACCTGGGTTTTACTCACATTAATGACGACAGAAATGCTTCTGAAAATCTGTTCTGTGTTAAAAATCAGGAAAAAGAAATCTGTTCTGCCAGGACTATTCAGATTTTTTTTAAATTGTTAATCACTGAAATTTTTATTTGCTGTGCACACATAAAAAGTTGGATGTTCTAGAGTATAGAATGCAGAGAAAAATGAGGCAGGTGTGAAAAATTTAACCTTATGGGTAAGCTTCAAACATAGGGCAGCTTTTTTCTCTACCTGAAGGGCTGTAATCAAAACATGATTGCATCCTATATCACATTGGAAATTTTTTAAACTTCTGAGTTTTTGTTTTCTTTCTCCTCTTTAGCAGCTTGAATTGTTCTAAATAAATGCATTCCTTTGTCATGAAAAGGTTCCATCTTAATCCAAACTGCACTATTTATTTCCATGAGCTCTTTTCTTCTTTGTTATTTTTCTCTACTTGGAGAAGAGAGACTTCTGGGCCAAGTTCTTCTCTTCTTTCTTGGCTTCAGGCAGAGCACAGTCCTGCATGTTCAGCTTTCAGGATTCTGGGGAGATTGTCATCCTCCCACCAGGAATTATATCCATGAAGAGCTGGAGTTCCTTTCTTCAGGAGGAAAAAAAAAATTCATGGCTGTAGTTGTTCTTCTCTGAAGGAACCATTAAATACAGATCTTCCCTCATCTTTTCACTCTTGCACCAAAGGCTCTCAGTTTGTTAGGAAGACTTTTGCACATCTAGAAATACCCTTTGGCTCTGGCTTTATCACAGAAATACACATTTCATGCCCTCAGTGAGAGTCTCTCAAGCCTTTTTTGAATGGTCTCTTTTGAAGAGTGCTCTGTCAGCTGGGCTAGGCCCTGAGAACCCAAGATCTGTATTTAATTCTACTTTTGCAGAGCGATCCAGGTGAGTATTTGATGTGCCGCATCACCAGAGGTTTGAGCCATGTGGTTTTTCCATGAACCTGAGCCCCTCATCCCCGATCCCAGGTGCGAACTCACCTCACACTGAGCTCTGGTTTACTGTGAGATTTGCACTGGACATGTAATTCTGCTGCCAAAACCCAGAACTCCCCAGGGCTGTGGGGAGAGCTGAACGCTGCCCAGCCCTGGGTGTGCACAGTGAAATGGTGCCTGGGCTCAGACAGAACAAATCGGCTGCTTGGGCTTTGTGGAGGAAAATTCACTGTGATAATTGCACAGCAGTAACCTGGGATCCCTTTTCCAGCTAGCTGGGGTTGATTATTCCCATAAAAACCCACAGGAAAAGAAAAAATGATGGCCAAAGATAAGATTGAGTGATGGGAAACATCCATATTAATAAAGATGCAGCCCTACAAATTGGTTTGTTCCTAAGTCTGGCCACAGCAGAAAATCATAAATTCATGCTAGTGCTTCCCACTTGGAGATTTTAGGTGGGTTTGCACCAAGATTTGTGCTGTTGAAATTATAAATGATAAAAATACCACCAGTTTGCCTCTTTCTAGGCTGGGAATCTCCAGCAATGTGGATTGCATAGTCTGCTAACACTGGGTTGCTTCACACGAGTAGTTGGTTGAATTCCTCCTGTGGGTATCCTGCTGCTTTGTCCATTGTGGTTGCACTGATGCAACAGAGAGGACATTTTGGGATTTGTGGGATTTACTCCTGCCAGTCCCTGGCTTTCCCTCTGTACCCAGAGCCTGCTTTTAATGAGTTTATACTGGTGCCAAAGGATGCCTTGAAACACTCAGCTCTGTTTTTAACTCGTCCTCTGTGGTGGGGAGTAAAAGGCAGGTGCTCAGGATGGGTCTGTCACACAGGGAATACAGCAGGTGTATGAAAATAAGTAGAAAATTGTCCTGTTGTTTGCTGCAATAGTCAATCCAGTTCCACATCATTTTCTGGGTGGTTTTAAGTGATCTGTATAAAGATAAAATGTTCTTATTTTTAAATCTCCAGTTACAAAACCCCAACATTCTTTATCACCATGCTAAATTTATACAAGCTTCCATTACAGAAGAAGTCAGCTAAAATGCTGGAAGAATTATTTTACCAAACTAGTGCACTGACAACCCTGGCTTTATAGGCAAAATGGAGTCATATATTGAATTTTAAAGTTTTTCTGTTACGGTTGAGTATCCTCTCCATCCCTCTCCCCCAAATTCCAATTGAGTGACTGAATTTTTCTCCCCTGGAGAGACATAACAACATAATTTTAATCTCAGTAGGAAAAAAAGGAATGGAGATTACTTACATCAAGTATTCCAGCTGCCTTTATTTACCTTTAAATAAAACAATCTAAACTTTTAAAAAAAGCTGTTATTTCAAACCTTCTACTTGTTTAAAGTGATGCAGCTCTGCTTTCTCCTCCAGAGCTGCCTCATTTTATCCAGGCAGAAAATCTGAATCATCTCTAAAACCCATTGAGGAGGGGGCACCTTGATTCCGAGTGAAGTAGAAGCGCGCGCACGGTTGATTTGTTGTTTTTCATGATTATTCCTGTCACTTTTGCAACTGTATCCATACTTTAAGCCAACTTGTCTCGTTCTTTCCTCCGTTGCAGATCGAAGTAGTCAATACTTTCAAGAGTGGCACTTCCTTTCAGGGGGCTCTCAGGAGACAGTCCTCCGTCACAAGCCAGACCCAGGATGTAACCAATATTTCTAGCCCTAGTCACGTATCGTTATCCAATGCTCTTTCCTCTCCTACCAGCACCTCTGCTGCTGCGGCTGGGCGTGAGTGTGAATTCTTACTGCACCCGACCCTCAGAGATGCCAACTTAGCCAGAGTCCCTTCAGACTCTGCCCCTCCCCAGGCTCTGCCCCTCCCCAGGCTCTGCCCCCACCCTCGTTAGCTCAGAAAACGTGACATGATTGCTTTGTGTACAGTAGATACTCCCCAGGAGTTGATCTCCCTTTGCTAACTCACAGAGAGTGTGGGAAATATAAGACAGAAACTTCCACAGATGCTAAAGGGTTGGATTTGCAGCCTTGGGAGAAGCTTGGATTAATGGAATAATAAATGTATGCAGACTTTAGGCAGAGAAATCATAAACTTCTGTTCCTATAGTCACAAATAAGAGTATGCCTTAAATAAGTAAGATTGGGTAAGATAGTGAAGGGTTTTAAAGTGTAATAACGTGATTTTAAGTTTTTAAAGTTTAGAGTTTAGATGTTATAATGGAAGCAGATATGTGTACATGCAGTAGCAGCCTGTTGGGTGAAAGCAGAATTAAATGCAGCGGAATTAAGCAAAGGTGATAAGTTAGAAAAACAAAATAAACTCTGTGGCAACTTTCCACTGGATCAGAATGTTAAATATTGCCTTGTAACAAAGACACTTGTGACTGCTTTTGAGATATGGCCGACTTCTTGTTCCTGTAAAAGCTCACAGCCTCTGAGGCTGATGTTACCTGAGTAATAAATCGTTTTCAGCCCTGCCCATTATCATTAAGGCATTGATAATAAATGAGGACAGGAATTTATGGTCATTTTTTTACCCATTGTGAGGAGATTTTAATTTTATTTGAGGGCTCTTGGTCAGGTTGCCTCAGTCTCTTTGGGTGTATTTTCTACTGCTTATAAAATACTGACTTTAATGATTCCAGAGCTTTTCAGATATCAGATCATTCCACTAGGAAGACTCTCTGTAACATGTCCAGGAAAGACATGGAAAGAAAAGAAACAAGAAACAGGGAATCTAGTTTATGATGCCAGGCTTCAACTTTACATGAAAGATGAAAGACTTATTTAAGTTTAGTTTTAGATTTATTCCCTCTGTCTTATTTAGATGTAGATTTATTATCTCTAAATTCACTGGCAGGTAAGCATTGAAGCAGGAGGTTAAAGGACAGTGTTGAAACAACAAAATCGGTGTGGTAACAAATTTCTTAGAAGAAACAGATTTCTGAATCATAAAATCCTGACACAGGTTGGTTTTAGATGCAAAATATCTACTGAGGAAGTCCTGAAGTGAATGAAAAATCTTTGAGGCAGCTGATAAGCTTCAGTAGCAGAAAAATTCCAGTTGCTCAGAAGGATCTATTTATTCAGGACTGTGAGTAGCTATTTTTTATTACAGCATTAAAAGAATATTTAAATGTGTAGAACTCAGTTGAAAAGCTTGTCACACGCTTCAGAAGATAATGGGACATATTCCTTACACAGGTTTGAGTGAGAGGTTGGCCAAAGAGAAGAAATTTCCCAACAGAGACAGGGAAGGCAAACAGAGGGACATAAAATTCCAGAACTCCTGCAGAAATAAGGAAGTTTGACCTTTCCATTCTGTTTGAGTGCAAACCCCCTCAGTATCTGCACAGCAAAGGCTCAGACAGTAATTTTATAGCAGCAATTAAAATCTTATCAAGCAATCACAAAATAGTCTCAGAAGGATTTGTCCATCAGACAGATCTCTGAAGGGTATTTTTGCTTTTTCCATGTCTGGTTGATTGGTTGGTGGGTTTTTAAAGTGTTTTTGTGCAACAGCAGAGCACAGCACCAGAAGTTTTGTTGGATTTAAAGGAGAAACTTCATTTTTGCTAAAGCTATTTAGGTTCCAACTTTGGCAATTTCTTCTTGGAGATTTTTCTATAATTTCCTAGTTTTGTCTTGGGAAGTTTGGCCTGGGAACTTTGACCCCACCAGCCCTGAGTATTCCAGGGCAGCAGCAGGATCAGGGGAAGTGAAGTCATGGAGGTTGCTGAGCCCAGATTCCCTCATTTCCACACCGAGCAAGGCACAAAACCCCAAAATTCCAAAGCAGCCTTTTGTCCAGGGAATGTCTGCCTGGGATAGAATTTCTCCATTTGAGCAGGAAGCAGGGAGCAGCTCCTTGTGCTGTGGTAAATGTTTCCTTACCATGCTGTAGCCAGCGCTCTGGGAGGTATAAAATAAAATTTAAACAGAAAATTTATCTTCACTCTCTACTCTCCACTGCAGCAAAGCAACAAGAATTGGATGTTCTTGTGTCTTGACAAGGGCCTCACTCATTTATGGGCTGAAGTTAATTAATAGGAGAAAGCAGAATCTGCTCCAGCCTTTGTCACCTTTCATTTGGAGAAATAAAACAGAGCTCCTCGTGGCTATAGCCACGTTTCTTCAGTAAAATAAAAGCCAGAGGATTTATTTGTTAAACCTCCCAGAGATAAGGATCTCTGTGGCAGAGGACAATTAGAGTTTGGGATTTTAAAGTGCTTATTCTGGGCTGTTGGTGTTTTATTGCCACAGCAGAATGTCTGCTGGAATTAAATCAGAAATTACAACACTTAGGGAAAGTTTTGATTTATTCCTGTAAAGACACAGATTTATGAATGGCAGTGAAAAAACCCCATCATGTAAAACCCCCATGGTTTTTATTTTTAAAGGGGATATTTACAGTGGGTTGCTCATATTCAAGAACCTGGAAAACCTTTCCTAATCCAAATTTCATAGAGATGGGAGATGCTTTTGTGAATTGGCATTTTTTTGAGGCAATCCCATTTGCAGAATGCTTACCTCGGGCTGCTTTTCAGCTCTGTGTGCTTTCCTCTGAGCTGCTCAGAATGGCTCAAACCCCATTTTCTTCTTCCTATGGGGTGAAAGGGAAAAATGGGATAATTGTACTTCTGATTTTGAAGCCTTTCTCAGTCTAAAATTATATGTAAATATATTATGGGGAGCATCAAGGGAAAACCTTGAGAGAACAGGAAGGAAAACAGAGTCTAGTTCTTGAAACTTGCTCAGGATATTGCAAGAATTGGGATATTTCAGGTGTCATTTTGGGTGCCCAAAATGGAGAGGGTCTGATATCAATAAATACTTAATTTAAAAAAAACAAAAACAAAACAAAAAAAAACCCCACATGATGCTCTGTTGATATCTCAGTCTAATTTAACAGAGCATTTATGAAGCTCTTGACTAATCATGTTGCTTTTTAATATAAAGTTCACTGTGTGACACCTTGCCAATCTGAGAGCTGTCTCCTGCAGGTTTAAAGTAACATTTTTGATTTTTTTTAATGGAATTTTTTTTTAGTATTTTTGGGCAAATTAATGTTTGAGTCAAAGCTTAGTGCTTGCTTAAAGAGAAATCTGTCTGTGGAATGCATCCAGCCCTAGGGTGGTTTGTGGAAGAGGTTAGCAAGTGATTTGCAGCTATTGACAAATATGGCCCATTCAGAGTTGTGGGATCCATTAATTAAAAGCAGTTTGTACAAGGGAATATTTAATACAATACTAAAGTTTCCCTAGTGAGCCAGCAGGGTGTTTTTGTCAATAACAAAGTACAAATTTCTTGCTGTCACCATTAATGGATAACAGTGAGGTCCGTGAGTCTCTTTTCTCTTTTGAAAGATGTTGCAGCTTTAAATAAACAGAGCAAAAAATTCCTGCAGATTAAAACCTGGGATTTTGTTTATTCTGATAAAACTAGGAAATTCGTTTAAATGCACACCAAATATTCTCAAGTGTTTAATATGCAAACCTTTAAGCTGCAGATAAGGAAAATATGGGGAAGTTAAGCAAGGTGGTCTCAGATCTTCTCAGACACAGATTCACACACACAAACTTCTATCATTTGAAAGCTCTGCCACTGCAGAGTTAAGGGTGAGTTCAGGTACAACCTTTGGTGGATTTATGTTTTATGTGCATTCCTTTCTGTGTTTTATTTGAGGGGGAAAAATCCCAGAACCTTGGGGCAGTGGAGCATCTTTTTTTTCCTTTAGAAGCTCAGACTTAGTAATACCAAAAATTAGCTTGTGCTTAAAACTGAATATGTGATTATAACTTTTACCACTAGATTTCTCAGCTAGGTAGAGGGTGAGAATATCTAACTGTACACAAAGTAAACAAGTCTTTATCCTACTTTGTATATTCCTGGTTCTCAGATGTTTGTGTTAGCAACAGATAACCCCTGCAAAAGAACACAGTCTCAGGTTTTCCAAGCAAGACACACATTTAATATTCCTTTGTACTTGCTCTTCCTCTCATTCTCACGTGGAGCTCATACTCTTCCCAGGTGGAAGTGGTCAGGAACTTCAGGTCCCTTAAAAAATAAATCTCTCTTTCAGGGAATATTCTGATTTTTAAGTTTAGGGAGCACTGGGGAAGCAACAAACAAACCAAACCCCAGCGAAAGGAGACCTCCCAGAGTTCCTTTTTCTTGGTTCTGTTGAGAATAGTCTCGTCAGAGATTTTTAGAATTGAATATTTAAGGGAATCACTTGAAACTTTTTACTACATGAACCCCAGCAGCAGTGGCCTCAAATGACCCACTTGTGTGGTGAGACAGGAGAAAATACAAAGTCATGACTCCAATTTGTAGAGCAGCAGTTAAAACCTCACCAATCAATCCCAAAATGGTCTCAGAGGTGTTTGTCCATCATACAGATCTCAGGAGGATTTTTTGGCTTGTTTGTCTATCTGATTGATTGGTTGGTTGCTTTTTGAGAAGCATCTTCACACAAGAGCAGAGCACAGCACCCTTAAGGCTGGATTTGTGCTCTGCCTCTCTTGTTGGAGGGGCCACAGCCTCCAGAATTGGGGCTTCATTTGCACAGGGAACCTTTCCCATTCCCCTTTCAATGAAAGGATCCTTGCAGGTTCTGAGATGTGCAGGGAGCAGTGCTGAGCATTCAGCATTTGCTGCGGGTGGCACGAGGGCAGGAAATGTCATTTGCAGGCTGAGGTGTCACCCAGGGGTTTGCTGTGGGCTGGCACGAGGCCATGAGCACCTGCAAATTGTGTCACACCAACGTGAGGCACTCAGCAAGCAAAATTCCAGTGCCTCTCACAGCCCGTTTCCCAAAAGAGCATCTTAAAGATTTTAGTTATCTGCTGTGGATGAAGAGCTTTTATATTCCTTACATATTTAATTTTCTATAAAGGAAGTAATTTAGAATTCAGAGCTAAAACTTGAGCTAAACATCCATTCTTGTTTGGATGGAATATCTTTCATGAAGAAAAATGAGAGCAGATTTCTTTTAAAGAAATGATCTATTTTAATAAAAGTTGAGGCAAAAATTGCTGCTCAATATGGATCTACATTCAGATCACAGACCAAAGCCAGTGGGCATTTTCTGTACAGGAAGGTATGACCATCACAGGAGGAAATGGAGCAAGCAGAACTTAAACCAAACCCACAGCTAAAATTATGTTTATAAAAGTTGCACCACTGAACCAGAGGCTGGGGTTCCATACTAAAGCCTAGGACATCCCACTGGCCCTAACCCAGGTTTGACAAAACCCTCCTGGGATATGCAAAAAATCAAAATCAACTCCTGCATCTCCTCCCTGAAGGAAAATTAAGCAGATTTAGAGTCTGAATATAAACCCAGGCCCTCAAGTGGAGATGTGCCATGGCAAGAGGGGTTAGATCCTAAAGCACAAACAGGTTCCTTTAAAGGCTTGTGTGGTTTATTTAAATCTGATACAAAAACGTTGAACTCCACAATTTTGCAGTGATCCTGCTGTGGAAAGTGGAAGCCCTGCACAGGGCTCTGCTCTTTTACTCTAAAATCCAGTGGGATTCAGCCCTGTGAACCTTTTGTGGAATGAGAATCAGGCCTGTGTGGGTGCTCTGCTTTCCTTGCTGCCTGTGGTTTGAATTTTGAGCAGCACTTGCAGAATTTGCTGCATCTGTATGTGGGAAGAGAGTAGCACAGATAATGTTATGCATCTGTTTCACTCATTAAAGCAGAAAATAGAAATTCTAATTTTTTATACCTGTTTTTTTTTAACTTTATAGTTGAATTTGCTCAACTTCTGCATCCTACTCCCCAGAACACAAGAGGCACAACATTTACAGGTGACCCCAATTCATGCAGCATCTCCTGTGGAGACCTAATCTGATTTTACTCACCTAAAACTGGGAGGATTCAAAAAGAAACACCAACATACTGAAGATGTTTTCTATATGCAGTAGTCCTTGACCAAACTCCTTTACCTTTGTACAGTTTAGTGTTGGCCTAGAATAGTCTCAGTTACACCTAAGAGTTGGCATCTCTTTGCAAAATTGACCTCTTGTTTACAATTTTATACTAATCACCTTACTGACCTTTCAGTATTGAATTTATTTGCTGTTGCAGTGCCCTACTCTCTACTGTCTGAATATTAAATGTGTTTGTTTTCCCAGAGGGCTAGAGAACATTGGACAAAAGGGTTCAGCAGGAGAGAGTGAAATAAAAAGAGGTTGTGAGTCTTTAACCTTGAGCCTGAAATGAATGTGAACCAAACTCCAGATACTTGGCTTAGATGAAGCCAGGTAAACATTCGAGTATAAGCCCACACACTACCAACCAGAACACAGCTGTTGGTGCTTACCAGGCTTTGGAGATTTTGCCTAGATGGTTGTACTTAGGACTGATATTCTGAATATCACCTTTTTCTTCTGATGGGGAAAAAAAAAAAAAAAGAAAAAAAAATTGTAGTATCTAA
>VZUA01007921.1:0-10848 GCA_013401035.1 Horornis vulcanius
ACAAACAAACAAAAAAAAACCCTACCAAACAGGAAAAAACCCGGTTAGAAAATGAGAAAAGTGTGGGGATGGGTGGGAGTTGGGGGATGGGGCACAAGATGGGAAAAGCAGACAAAAATGGCAGAATGCTTTGTGATTTTAAAAACTTATACACTTAGGGTGGGGCTTAGGGCAAAAGGAATAGATTCAGGGAGAACTCCTTGTCATATCTAAACCAGCTGGCCAAACTTGTAATAAAAAGCCCCTAAACCATCACTGTGAGAGAGGAAAAGCCACATTGTTTTTATTTGTCTGTAGAGCAAGATGTGTCACTGTATAAATAGTAACTAATAACATGTGCTGCAGCACTTCTGTGGTATTTTTCAATAATTACTGTTGTTGTAAAGGAGTTTAGTATTAAGTAAAACATCTCTATGAGGGAAAAAAATTGCTACCTCTTTCCCCCTGATATTTGTGTAACTGAATTAAAAATACACAGATACATCGAGTCAAAAAAACCATTATTCCTAGTTCAAGAAACTCAAGCTGAACACCTTGAAAAATCTCTCAGCTTCATTGTTCTCTCATATGTTATGAGGATTTTTATTTCCTTTTAACAGCAGTAAATCATCAAATGAAAGAGGCTTATATTGCACGTACCATTGCGAGACGTGCTCATGATGTAACGTCAGAATGAACTGTTTTTTAACCTAATATACAACAATTTAGCAGCATTAGAAGAACATAAAACAGATAAAAGTATAGCTTTTACAGCCATTTATCAATGGCCTTTTTTTGAAGAGTGCAGATACCTCCTCAGGCTAAGCATACATCTCTCTATTTCACATAAATACACAAAGTGACAGGGCTTCCAGTCAAAATAAACATTTGCTCAGTGTATACCTGATTTCCACCCATTTCATTCAACAGGAAAGATACTGAGGTTAACAAACACACTAATCTTTCATCTGCTCTAGGGATGAGGATATGCCATATCCAACAACTTGTGATTGAGTGTGTTCGCAGTTTGCTGCTCCCATGGATGTCCATGCCTTTGTATTGGTGCTACTTAAAAGGCAAACAAAAGAACAAGCCTTGACGTGGATCCAACCAAAATTACCTTCAGTCTTTAGAAAATAAGAATGGTTCAACGGAGAGAGGACAATGTCTCAGGTTTGGTAACCACACAGGTAGTGAGGAGAATGGCTGAAGAAAGCATCATTTGGATGAAAATACAACACAAGGTGATAAAACAATATCATTGCTCGTTAAAAAACAAAACAAAACAGAACAGAAAAAAAAATATAATATTGAATAGCACAAAACACCTACAATTCAGCATAAAAACTTCCAAGAGTCTGAGGCACCCAAATCTCACTAAATCTGAGGAAATCTGTGGTAACTAGACCAGAATGTAATTTTTTGCATTTGTGGCTCTGGCTGCATTGCCTTAAACCCTCTGTGGTGGGAAGGATGACCCTGCTGCCTTGGCCTGTCTCTCCAGCAGTTTGAAGAAGAGCAAGGAGATCCAGGAGCTGAGCACAGGTCTCTTACCTCCTGGGGCAAGGCTCACTGAGCATCACTGCACCACCACCATCAGAGCTGGCTCCCCTGCCAAACAGAGAATGAAAGGATGGAGTAGCTCCCCTCTGAGTCCCATACCTGGCTTGCTAAACCTGTATTGTGATGCTTTGTCAGGTAAAATATATAATTTGGACATATTGCTTGATTTCTCACTAGGATTTCACCCACACTATTGAAGAAAATGTTGATTGAGTTTTAACAGTCATGATATTAGTCAAACCTGATTAACGGATTATTTTCCACTGACATCACTTCTTTATTCTATCTACAAGCTAAATAAGCCAGACACTCAATTGATAAATGCTCATTTCCCTCCATCTTAATTAACTAAATATTCTTTTACTTAAACAATCCCTCATTTTTTCCATAGACACAGTAATAGATCCATTAGAAGGGTCTATCTGATACCAGGGATGTTTAATTTATGAGGACAAGTCCAAATGGTTACTATTTTTTAATGTTTTTATTTTCCTTGATACTGTACACCGTGTAATGGCTTTGGTCCAAACAGTAATCACACGATGGGTGCCGTTTCTTCTTTCTTGACCTATCACACTCCACATGATTTAATCCATTGTTTTGGATGTTGCCAATGATTTATTGTATGAAAAATGTAAATGATCTGGATGGCAGATGTTTTATATTTTCTGACCATTCATTTTCAGTGGGAATGTAATTAAAATTTATGAAGTGTATCTGCTGAATTGCATTGGCAATTGATGATCTCCTCCAGTGCTGTCTGTCTGGAGATGATGAGTGATTGTGGACAGTGAGATGTGTTGACAAGGGCAGAAACAGACGTGATGTTACTGTCATGAGTGAGGCTACCTGCAAAAAGGCTGCCGGTTTTTTTCTCCCTTTTTTTCCCACAGGAAGAAGGTGGCAACCAGAGCTGTCTTTCTTCTTGCAAGACAGAGTACAAAGCCTCTGCACACTCTGAAAGCTGTCACTCTTCACGAGTGCAATCGCTGTCTCTCTTAGCAGTGGGCATCTGGAAGCCACGATACCAGTTATAACAACCCATGTCAAGGATATTAATTAAATTCCTGATGGCCACCCAGAGAAGCTAATGAGTGTAAATTTCACAACATCCCAACTCATAAGGCAGCCCACTTAACCTTTTCAGCGTTGATATCCTTTCTATAGGAGGGAAGTAAAGAAGTGAGCTGTTTGCCGAGGGAGCACAGAAAGGAGGAACAGGGAAAGGAGGAGATACTGGGTCTGGCACAGTTTAAAATACAAACAGATCAGAACTGTATCTGCTGGATTCAGACATCCCACAAGAGAATGGGAAGGGATTTTTTTTTCAGACCTGAAATCCTAGAGAGCATTTTGCACAGAGACCATATTGCTGTGAATCTGAGTGGATCTCCACACCTCAGCCCCTTCCAGCTCCATGAGCAAGAGAAGCAACTCTCTTTTTAACCCCCGTGAGGTATACTTACTGGACTTTGAATTTCCCCTGCTCTTAACATAGCACACCCCTTACATTTCTGAGTGCTGTGGAGGACAGAAAATGTAATTACTATCATCCCACCACACAGTTACCTCTACAATAAATGTACAGACAGCCTAGATTAACATGTAGTGAATCATGTAAGTGCTATGGGACCAACAATTGGAACTGGGGAATTTCTGACACCCATCTTTATCATCAGGGATTTTGATCACTTGAATGTTCAAAGTGTTTTCTTAATTCACAAACCTCATTTAGGATATCTACCATTAGGCACTAATAAAAACGCCTTCACTTCAAAGTCATGTGACCACCTCATTACCAGAGGCTGGTAAATGAGGATTTTATTCCAAAAGCAAAGCCCAAAGGTAGTTTGTCACGAATGCCTCAGTCCTACTGTTGTTGCTGACACCACTTCCAATATATTCTGCCACTATGGGTGGGGTCCAAATGAAGGTGATTGTAGCTGTCAGTTCTTGAGCTCTGCTTGTGCTGAAGTCAGTAGGCATTTTGCCATTCATTTCAAAAGTAAGCATTACAAGCTCAAGAACTAATCCAAGCTTCAGGCCTGGTAGTGATTGTGACATTTGACAATGTATGATTCAAAACAGACAAGGGATTGAAATGGCAGGTGCAGCAGATGGTCAAGATCCTATTACACAAAGGCCTTTTTTTTTACCATGTGTGCTCTCAGCTCTGCTGCTTCGGTGTGTCTCTGACCTGTGACGTGCAACTGTGGCAGGAGAGAAGAAGAAATTAGGTAGGACTAGGGTCACAAAGTCTGGGTAGGCAGAATTTGGAAAATCCCAAGGGTATACTCACAGCACAACTCATACTACAAAATGCTTAGTAAATACTGCAGAACTCTGGGAGTCAACAAGGTTAAATTCTTCTTTTGGCTTCACTGCTGTCTTGTTGGGTGCCTCAGTTTACCTATCTGCACTTTTAGGTAACATGCCTTACCTGGCTTTGTATGCCAAAACTTCATTCATTAATACTGATGTCAAAGAGGACATTCAGCACCTCACAGGAGGCCCAGTGCACCTGCATTAGTTAGCCATAAATCATGGGAAACAACACTTTGAAGTGTCAGGGAGATTTAATGTGGGATACAGAACAGAAGGGGAATGTGATGAACTGAGCTCCAAGCCCCAAATAAGGAATTTAAAATGCACCTTACCCTTAAAAGTGTCAGCAAATGAAGAAAAAGAAGAGTGGGGAAGCCCCAAAGGCAGCAATTTTGAATGCTTTAGTTTTCTCTATTGACTTTAATTAAGCTCACCCAGGATTGCAGGCCTGTCACTTGGGGAACCTTTCCATAAAGAAAAAAGGAGTTTGCTCCCCAGGTGGGTTTTCCCAAGTTTCTCAGGCTCTTACCACAATATATGCCTGGCATCCATGACAGGGTCGTCAAAAATAATGGCTAAGGAATTCACTGTCTGTCATTCCAAAATAATTATGTATGGGGCTTTACTTGCACTTGAGATGGGTTACATATTTCATTGAGAAAAACCATGTAGACTAAAACATTTATTTATATGTATGCATGTAATGTATGAAGGTTGAAGAGATTACAGTCAAATAAAAAATATGGGGGAACAGAAGTCTGTATACATGCATGTGAAACTTGTTGAGAAAGAGGTGGAAAGCACTGTCAGTCCAAAACTTGTCAATTAGCATTAATGCTTTATTAGTCATTTATCAGTAATTAATCACCTATTCTGATGTAAATTTCAAACTTACAAATGCACCATGAAAATTGTCCCTTAAATATAAGCCAAGTTTTATGGGTCAGCATAACCACAGCAAAGATAGCAGCACATTCCCCTCAGCTGTCTGGAAGAGTCTTTTAGTGCCTCAGCATCACGCCTGTGTCTAGGCATGCAATAGTTTTTGGGTGCTTTCAAAGTCAAAATAGTGTGGGGAAAAAAAATGAAGAGAGCTTGCAAGCAGAAGGGGAGGAGGTAGTATACTCAGTGGTATTCTTCAGGTGCACAGTTTGAATAAAAATGCAAAACAGGATGCTCCCATTCAGTAAATATTATCATTTTTATTCACTCATTAATTAAGTTGCTTAATTGCTGCTGTCAAAAGACTCTTGAGTTTGTGACTGGGGTTGTTGCACTGTTTTGATAGTAGCTGAGGAAGGAAAAAGGCAGTATCACTCGGCTTGTTCTTTACTTGATAATAAGGAAGCACGGGTTGTAGGAGATCATAACGAAGCTGCAGAGTTGCATATGGAAAAAGATAGATATTTACAGGAAAAAAGGAAGGGGATAGGTAGGTTTTATTTATTACATAAAATGTTATTTCACCAATGTGATTGACGCACCGTAACTTGCACATTATTGTTCAATTTGTTACACCATGAAAATCATTTAAATACATAGTATTATTACCCATGTTTTAGTCTAACTTCCCAAGATGGTCCAGAAATGGAAAGGGACTCAAGCTGTGTTGGTCAACACAATTATAGATATTTGTTTCCAGATCTCTCTCCAAAAGATTAATGTAAGCTGGTTTAGGTACTGTCTCCTCCAGGACACCAGATCGACAAATGACCAATGCTTATGGTATATTATTCATACATTTCTGAGACAGTATCTATTCATGCCAGGATGATGATCAGTCAGTCCCATGTCACTCAAGACATTCTTAGAATTGATGCCCACTTTACTGCAGACACCTCACATCTCAGCATCACACTGATGAAGCGCCATGGTCATGACACATGAAGGTGTCTTGGCAAGTGAAAATGAGACTGATCTGGCTGACATGGGCCAGAACCACCAATAACCATTTATTGATTCTTATTACTAAACAGACTAAATGGAAGACAGCTTTCAAAACAGATTGCTGATGATGGGCTCTGGAACAACCTGAGTCAGATCATTACATGTTTGTCTATACATGTACAGAGGCGTGGAGATGTAGTAGGTTATGCTTGTCTCAGGTTGGCTCATGAGTCACAGAAGACTGTTGTACACAGACAACTAAGTAGAAATTGCTGATCAGAGAGAGAGTAGTATTAGGATGATGGATGTGGTATTTTTCCTTATGGCTAAGAAAGAAAGGTGTAGCTTATGCCCCAGTTCTAAAGTCAAGCCTGCAGTCAGATCTGTAGGTCTATTCTCTGTTCCCGCTTTTTTAAACCTCTCTAAGGAAGCAGGTGTTCACCTAAAGGTCTTACTTCTGCTCAAGAGGAAGAATTTTGCTTAGTCATGAAACTTCTTTAACCAGACACGAATGGGTGTGGCCTGCTCTGTGCACCATGCAGGGACTGTCATGACAGAGTATTTGTGGTTTTGGGTGTCTCACACTGCCTATGCTGCTGGCTGGGATAAATTTCCGTAATAGGTTATGAAGGTCTTCAAAACTCTTTAAAACATCGAGGTTTTGGCAAGATTTTCATTACATCTCAAGCTGTCCAGATACACTCCTTAAAGTCTCTTTTCCTTCTGTTGATAAGAGGCTACAGTTTGCAGTGAACTGTGCAATGAGTTTAGCAATGGACACAAAAGTTCTTAAGGAGAGAAGCAAATCCAGTACATTGTTGTTAATATCTCATATCCAAACATAGGTTTTCTGAGCTGAAAGGCTATTGGTCCACAGCACCATACAGTCTTCCAGGTCCTTGGAAAAAAAAATAAAGTGACATTAAATAAATGACATATAGGTACTTGCTGCACTCCTTACTTTTGATTCCACCAAAATGAAAGAAGAAAGCAAAACTACTATGAAACATTCTGTTCTACACACTGGAAGGTATGAGCAAAGAAAAGCTTTCAAGCGTTTCAAACCACTGAGTTATTATTATTCTGAAAAAAAAAAAAAAAAAAATCATAAAATACACCCATTCATCTTACTAGATTTTATGGGTCAGCATAGCCTCCTTAAAATCTGAAGGCCTAAGAAATGTAAGGGTGCTGACTGATGAGCTGGGACAGCCTTACCTCAGGATAAGCTGAAAAGGTTGGCAGCTCCAGCTGTCTGCTCTGCTCCTGGTGTCCAGATGTCTAAGCTGCTTGTCAATCAGCTCCCAAACCACTGCAGTTTACAGGGCAGACTTTGCACTGCAGCCGTCACTGGCATTGGTTTGCCTTAAAATGCTTCATTGTAATCGCTAGCTGAATTCTATGGATAATCACACAGGATAGAAAGAGACACCTCTACCACCAGTCCCCATAAAGGCAGTCCCAAGTAGTCAGAGTCTAAATGTACTTAAATATACTCTGTATCTGCCATTGTTCTTTAAAAAAAATGTCCAAAGCACTAAAACATGCATTTAATTGCAATACAAACTTAAAGCATTCACAAGCTGCTTTTCCATAGAGTTTCTGCCATCAGTGCCTGGAACTGGAAATTCTCTGGTATTAAGAATTTTGTCTCTCACATCCTCCTTTCCTGACCCTAACCACCTCTGCCAGCCTGTAATGACAGTGTTGGAGCATCTGACCATCTTGCTATTCTGGGACACAGGATGCTGTCACTCATACCACTCTCTTTATGCCTCCTGTCCTTATGTAAAAGCAGCAGTGAACTTAAACAAAGAGTTTAAGTGTAAAGAAATGTAAGTTTTGTCTCTTCTTCTCTGATGTGAGCCAATACCTTTGCTTCACCTTTCCCTTGGCCTTCCTGATATCTCTTGTCATGCTATCTTTTCCTTCTCTTCTGTCTGCTACTTCCTTCATCCAGCATGGAGGGCAGAAGCTACTAGAGTCACTGTGAAAGGAAATTTCAGATTTCAGAAAAAAAATTGCTTCTTAGCTCTCCCCAGCAGAGTTTCTCAGGTGTATTCTGAAGCTTATTTAGGCTTCTCTTTGTCTCCAGTGACCAGTGGTTAAATTATGCTCTGATAAAAGGAGAAATGAGCCAAAAGAAGGGACCTAAATTTAACTACAAGGGAATGCAGGTGATGTAAGCTCTTGATATAAGTTCTCAAACAGCCACCTGGACCTGAGCAACTCCTTAAGTAATTCCCTGATATAGCAGTGGTAGGCTCTGCCTAGAGACAGTGTAATAAATTGCCAGAGCACGTTATTCCCTGAGGACCCAGCAGGCGAGCACACTGAACGCTTCCTTGGAAAAAAAAAAAGAAAAAAATAAAAATGTTTAAAAAAAGCACAGAAAAGCACAAAGGTTCAGCTGCTTATGTTATGCTTGTGCTTATGTTTCCTTATCGTTTCCCCCAGTACAACATAGTCAGACCAGAGGGTTCAGAAACAGGAACTGACACCTTCTGCACCCATTGTCACACAACTCTGAGACGTCAGCACAATCCCCCAGTCTGGTAAGGGCTTCCAGAGCCATCAAGCAAAAGCCAATGCTCACTCCTCCAAAACACAGGGGATATCCCCACCTGACACCGGTAGAAGTCCCAGAGTGACTCCACAGCTTTCCTTTGGTTTGTGCATCCAGGGGCTATCTGGGAGTGGCAGTGAGGTGTCGCAGGGGAGAGACCCTGGTTGGGTCTCAGAGGGTCCAGGCCAGGAAGAGATTAAGACTAAATTGTTAAGAGGTGGCTGCTCCCTCCAGCATGGTTCCCGCCAAGGTTCATCAGACAAGCCTTCTTCGGCCTGGTGCTGAATGTGAGAGAAGACAGCGGTGATGCTGCGAAGCCGAGCTCAGCCATCCGCCAGCCCCCGGTGTCCGACGTGAAGCTGGAATGAGGCAGAGGTGGGTGAGGAGGCCTCTGGGCCCCGCGGAGCCCCGGTTCACGCCTTGGAGCATGTGTGGGAGTTGAAGAGCGGGTCAGGGGGTGAGGGAGAGTTCATCCCCGGGCTGAGCGATGGCCCTGCCCGCACGGGAGGGGGACGTGCCCGGCCCCCGAGAAGAGTCACTGGAGGTTCATCCCGCCGGGGAGGAATTCTTCCCAGCAGTAGCCGTCCTGCTGATGAATCGCCCCGCGCACGGGGCTGGCGGCCTGCGCGCCCTGCCCTCCCCCGGCCCCCGGCAGCCGCGGGCCGCACCCGCCATGGCCGTGACGGGCGCCCCAGACGAATGAGCCCCCGGGAGGGACCGGGGCACGGCAAGGGGGAGCCCGGGCAGACAGCGTCCGCTCGCTGCTGCACTGACCCCAGCTCACCCGGGGGGAAGAGGCGGCGCTGGAGCTGTGTGGCTTCCTCGGGAAATCCCAGCAAAGCTCGAACGCTCCTCGCTCCACCTGTTGCTGAAGGGAGCGCGCTGAGTGACCGAGGGAGGTTTTCTCTTTGGTCACTTAAAAAGGGGGATAAAGTTCTGTTCAGATAGACCTGGATCACAAAGCGCTGACTATCCGACACTAGCCCTGACTGCACCGGCCTGGGATCATGCTCCACTTGTGGGAGGACTGGACTGCCCAACTGGGGACCAAGGGTATCCCAGAAATGATGGCACCTTTCAAGCTTTCGTGTGCAGCAGCAAAAAACCATGACTGCAACTCAAGCGATGGTTTTGCAGCAGATTTTAGCAGCAACAAGAATTTTCTGTTTAAAGGGGCTTCAGAACAAATACTTTGAAAATTTTTAAATACATATATTTTATTATATGTTTTTATAAAGAAGTAGTGAGAAATGGAAGTGATTATTTTATCTTCCAATTGAACCATGGTGGATCAAAGCAAAAAAGTATGTATCTCAAAACTGACACATCCCTAAAAATTTCATGATTGTTGCTATTTGATGTGACACGTCACAGAATTTTATGTCAAGCTGAAGAAAATGTGACAACTTATATGTAGTATTTTCAGAAACAGAGTTTAAATGCAATATTGAGGAGTGTATTTGCAGGGTTTTTAAACTCTGCTTCTTCCCAGACTTAAGAAAAGCAACCCCATATGCTTTAAACTTCTGCACCCCATTAATTAAAGGCAGAGCTTAAAAGTAATACTAAAAATAATTGGCTGGATTAGAAAAGGCTGTGGGTGAGCTGAGAAGTTACCATTGCACAAACATTAATAAATCACTCTTCCTGTAATTAGCAGGAAAAAAGGAAAGTGCAATGTGGTAAGCTAGTAGTCGTTTGCAAAAGTATGTTGGCTAGAGCCTGTCATCCCTCTTCCTTTTCCTTTCCCTTTCCACACACACGTCCTTTCAAACCAAGATACAGCTGCTGATGCCATTCATAAGTAAGAGACCAGCAAGGGCAAAACAGGATTTTCAAAAGGTCGGTAGAAAATGAGGAAATAGGCCAAATGACCAAGACTCTTAATAAGTGATTAATATTATGCTATTGTTACCAGAAACGGAACAGTTCAGCCTCACGGTCTCTATACCAGTTCTTGAAAGGTGCAATTTTCTGATGATGCTAGGCAGCGTAGCAGAATGCTAAGCACCCCTCATTTTTTGCTCAGCACTTTCCTAGATGTATCTCATGTGGAAAGAAAGAATCATAAAGAGCTCTAAGCCTTCCCCTAATGCTGGGAGAAATCCAACATTTGAAGGCTTCCAAAATACAGTCAATAAATAGGAGCAATGCTTTGTAAAACAAAAATCTTCTCGTTTAAGAGCATCAGTAAGAACGGTATCTAATTGTTTTCTTTTGGCAAGCAAGGAAAATAGCTGTATGGTTTTCTTGCTTGAGTACACACAAGTAATCCAAGGTGCAAAATAATCACAGCCTCCCTGACTCAACAGATTTCCCAGAGGTAGATTCTGACATACAGTTCTCCTGGATCATTTGTACACCTTCCCTTGGCTTGTGATAATTCTGCTTTCTGGGTATCTCTCTTTTATGCTTCCTGTTTCCAGCAACATCTCCTCCTGCCTCTAGACTGCCTCTTGTCACTTCTGTATGTGCCAAAGGTTCTCCTCAGCTTTTCTAAATAACCTCTGCTCTTCTACTTTACTATC
>VZUA01007925.1:0-17110 GCA_013401035.1 Horornis vulcanius
CTGCTGCTGCTGCTGCTGGGGCACTTCTCAAAACAAATAAAAGATTTGCAAAGCCAGCCACCAAGCATCCAACATAATTAAAGTGCATTTGTTACTTTTTGGGCCCTCGCACACAATCGGGGCCTTGTGCACAAGGAGCACTCCCCAAATCAGGCTGTTTTTCTTTCAGAGGGAAGAGTGCCAGGAGTCTCCCCAGCCCAGGTAACATAAGCTCCCAAGGAGCAGCAAATGGACAGTGGCAGCCAGAGTGAATGGACTGTGGGGAGATCTATATGAAGGCGAGTATCTATAGATATATGCAAACATGCACAGACAGGGCGCTATAGTTCTTCAGGGGGGAAAAAAAATGAAAAAAAAAAGCAGTGGAAAGGCTCCCAGAAATGACTGCTCCGTGCACAGGTATGTAAATGACTCTGGAGTCTCGCTGTCCACCACCTCAATCAATTACAAGGTTATTCAAGATAAAACAAACACCATTTCAATTAACTGCATATACAGCCGTGGTTAGAGGCACACGCAGGGAAGAGGAAGTGGGAGGAATTTTTGGAAAATGGAACTTTTTTTTTTTTCCTGCTGCTTCTGGAGATATGCACAAATAGAGGTTGCCTTGAGGTGCTGCGAGTAGAGCCGTGAATGGTCTTAAAAACTCCCAACCTAAAGCTGCCACGGTTTGAACAAAAAGCAAAATGAGGGGACAGAAATAAAATAAAATAAAATTTAAAAAGTGAATTAACATTTAAACATCTGTTTAGTTTGTGCTGGCTCAGAGCAACCATTTGCAAGAGTCAGCGGGAGCAGAAATTGGAAGAGATGCTCGAGGAGCACTGGTTTTGTTGGAGACAGGATGCAGAGAAGCCCCTCAGCAGTTCTGAGGCTCTGCTCTGTGGGAGTGCAGCCCCCTGATCCCGATTCCCAGCAGGATTCCCAGCCTGGGAACGCTGAGAACACAGCTGGGTGACAGAATCTGACAACAACCTCCAAATTCAGTAGTGACTTGAGAAGCCAGGGCAGGAATGATGACAGGGACTGGGCAAACAAAACCAGGGATGGTTTTCCACCTGCGCCACAGATTTTTGCCTAAGGCTGAGCAAACCATCCTACCTCCTTTCTTCATTTTTCACACTTCTGTGCAAGAAGTTCCTGGTCGAGAGGCCTTGCCCACTGCTCACCTCCAATCAATACAGTTTCCAACAGGAGTTTTAGATGATTTTTCTACTTCTTTGGCTGACGCAGTAAAACTAAAGATCAACAGGCTTTTTTGGGGCTAAAAAAAGAATCATTATTAATCAAATATTTCTGGATGAAATACACCCAGACCAGGAGATAGGACCAAAATTTATAGCCACACCACCATAAATCACCATCCAGTCTCCTGCAGCTACACTCGTGGTCATAAGCAATAAATTTATTGCAGTTGCCCAGTTCTCCTCGGTGACTTCAGCCACAAAAGCTGACTGTGAGGCTGCTCCTGAGAACAACAAGCAAAAGCAGGTGTATTTGAAACACCCTCCCGTTAGTTTTGGTGACCTCCATTTGCAGGGGATTGGGATCTGTAACACTTCCCTGTGTGCTTTCACATCTCTGATTTATATTTGTGACAGTCTGTCATTTATCCTGGTTCTGCCTAATGGGCAGGAACTTCTTGGGGGCAAACTCCACACTTAATCCATGTCAACCTTCTCTTTGCTGGCTACAAGAACTAAATAAAATCTTAAATTTGGGGAGGAATCAAACCCAGCACTTACTCTATAACGATTCCAACCTCAAACCCCTGACATTTAAAGAGACAGATGAGGTCCAAATGGCCTTGCTTCAATGCCCAATTAAATTCAGAAAATCAGCCCTTCCTGAGCCTTCTTCACTTTGCAAAAATGGTTTTTTCCTCTTCTCTGCTCACTCGCTGCCAAGGGCCACCCTAAACATGCAGAGATCCCCGCTGAGCTCGGACACAGCGCTGGGGGTTTTGTGTATTTCCCAGGACTATTAACAGAGTAATATAATGAGAAATGAACTGAGGTTAAAGAATTCAGTACCTCGTGTATTTTCACTAAAAACACTGGCTTGCATCAGGGGACCTGCCAAGAGGAGAGTTTAATATCGTATGAAAAGGAAGAATTTTCATAATGACACTTGGCAGGGGCTGCATCCCCCCCCCATGATTGGAGCTGCTGGGGCTTTCTCTCCTCCTCTCTAATTCTCCCTCTCCCCACAGCCCAATGGCCAGCACAAGGGATTTTCATTTTTAAGGGATTGGGAACCACTGGAACCAAGCTTTGGGCAACTCTTCACGGGGTGCGGGACTCACGCTGCCTGTATTTAAGCACCTCAGTTCAAGAGGTATTTTGGAAAGAAGTTTCAGGGTTCGCAGTTTCTTTACAGTCAAAGGGGAAAAAGTGGACTCGGAATACCAGAATTGCCTAAATTGCCTAAAAAATTTGTTCCATGTGACCCTTCCTCCTTGTTCTCCAGCTCTACATAGTGGGCCAAAACAACTACTTCCTCTGTAAATCAGTTTGAGACCTTTTCTATGAAAATGATGCAGGAAGAATCGCCTGAGCCACTAAAACTCCTGCAGCTCCAAACAAACCAGCTGTAAGGATAAAGCAAATCCCACATTTTGCCTTCTATCCTTTTATATCTGGTGACTCTTCCTGAATTTCCCAATTCCGATTGTATTCACACCAGCACTCCAATAGTGCTCGGTGTTTTATGCTCTCTCACAGTGCTGATGGTTCCCTTTTTTCTCACTCCCATCCATTTAGAAATGTCGTGCCATGAAAAAAAAGAGCAAATAAACCAGAAATGAATGCCTGAAAAGGGACAATAATGTTCTCTACAACAGAGATCAAATATTCTTGATAAATTCTGTTTTACTGCGCAGCTGACACTGGTTCCCAGTGCAAAGCAGAAACTGGCCCCACTCCCCAACAATGAACTTGTTTCAAACAGTTTTATCATTTTTACTAAAACTTTGGAGTCCAAACTTTGACTCAACCTGACAGGCTGGCCCAGCACAGTCGTAGGTGGAACAAACACAATAAAACTCTCGTCTGAGAAAGGCCAAACATCAGGGAAAACAATTCCTTGCGGAGAGATGGAAGGGCAGCGGTGGAGTTCTGCCGGTTCCAGGTGACGTGTGCGAATGAAAACAATCCCACGGAGATTCGGGGGGCTCCACATCCACCCTCGGGGACTCACTCCAACCCTGCAGCAATAAAACTGAGCACAGGGAGCTCATTTTCCCTGAGACTCCGGGTATAAAGTCAGCAGAAAAATACCCTGCAATGAGGATTACAGAATGTAACTCTCCTTTGGAGGTGACGGCAGGGCCCTCATTTGCAAGTGATAAATGTCACTGCTCTTCCATCTGCAGCCTTTTAAAAGCATTTTGAGGGATGTAATGAGGCTGCACAGCCTTGGAGAGACGGGCAGGGGACAGCGGAGCCATTTGAGCTTTACTGAGTGTGTCACGGAGGAGTTGTCCTTTTTTTTTTCCCCTTTTTTTTTTTTACCAAAATGAGGTGCCCCAGGGGAAAGTCAGCAGCTCGAAGCAGCCCCACCTGAGTGTGTCTTGGGAGGAAGCCTACTGCCTCATATTTTTTAAAAGGGGAAAAAAAAATTATAATAATAGAGCCGAGCCAAAAATATCAAGCAGTTCATAGCTGTGAAAAAGCCAGGGAAAGCTGAGTCGCCGCCGGCCAGTGTTGTTCTTCCAAACAAGCTGACCACCCTCCCTTCATAACATTTTATTTATTAAGGCAAAATTGGCCCACTGGAATAAAATTATGCGCTATTCATATACATATGTATATCTATGAACGTATGGTTATTAATGACTGTGTTTCCATACAGCCACAAGGTCCCTGTAGAATTTTTTTTGGGGGGGTGTGAGCTACTGAATTCGTTGGTGAGGGAAAAATTTAAACGGTGTGGATGGGACGGGGCAACAATTCAGTTATAACTCAGTTGTAGCTGTTATAATTCAGGTATAACTCGGTTATAATTCAGGTATAACTCGTTTTAAGTGTTATCATTCACATTTAATTCGTTATAACTCAGCGCAGGCCGCGGGGCCGCTCTCGCACGCCGTTGCCGCGGCAACGGCGATCTCTCTTCCCATTGGTCGGTGTGAGGGGCGGCAGCCAATCAGCGCCCGCCATTCCGCCGCCGGCAAGATGGCGGCAGCGAGACGCGAGCGGGCGGAGGAGCGGGCCCGCGAGCGGGCTTGGTTTTAAAGAATAAAATCAGTATCAATTACTCCATCCCTGAGTAACTCTGTCCTTAACCAGTCCTTCCAAGTACTCTTCTCTCGTATCAAATAATCCTCAGGGACCTTCTGGCTGAGCACTCACAGAAACACCCTCCTAAATAACGATATAAATTGACCAAGCGCTCTAGAGGCTCGGGGCAGCAGATGCAACACTTTAGCTATTTTCCGCTATTTGCCTTTTCTTTTAATAATTCCCATTTTAAAGTCCCCTGTATTTACCTGCAGCACAGTCTAGACAGCTAATGAAATAGTAAGAGCCCCGTGGCTTTTCACGAGAATGTCAACAAAAAGAGAATGAGAAGTGAATAGATTGCAGAATTGGATGGGTAGTGAGTGTGCCAAAGGCAGGGTATCCCGGGTTTATTAGCTATATTCTTGTCATTCCTAAAATCCCCGCAGGAATCACCCCGTTGTTCTGAGGACTGGGAAGGAACGGCAGGTCACATTTACAAAATGTGCTTAAAGATGCAGTCAGATCCCAAAGGGATTTTTCCAGACAGTTCATAAAACCGGCTTGTGAGTCACCACTGGAAGCTAATGGGAGTAAGGCCTGGAACTTATCTAGGTGCTTTTAATAAATCCTACTCTTTCCATATCGACATGATTAAATGCATAATGTGCTTTTTTTAACTGTGACCCAGTGTTTATCCAGTGCCAAGAGCAGCAAGCTGAGCACTAAAATACTCCGTACTTCTGGAAAATTGTGCCTGCTCTGGAGAATCCAAAATATTAACGAGCAGGTAAGTGTGCAGTCAGACTGAGACAGAAACGGAGCTTCTCCCTCAGCACCTCACAGCAGCGTTTTCTCTTTTAATTTAGGTGCAGATTCGAAATTTCAGAGGTTACTTCTGAGTTATCAAGGCCAGATTTTCAGCTTAGTTTTGTTTCTGCCAGCGAACATCCCCGGAGCTGTTGTGTTTTACATGAAACACACTCCTGACTGACAGCAGTGGTTTTCTTTTGGGGCCAGTTGTTTATTTATCATTCCCTCCTATGGATGCTGTTGGGTAAAAATCCTTTTTGTTCAGGAGCATCCTATGAGCTGCAGGAGGAGCAGGGAGAACTCATACACTGAATAAAACGCACTCAATGATACTGAAATTATAAAATTTGGCACCAGAAGGAAATTAAATCGGTGGTGTAGTTGGACTTCTCATGCTGCACCTCGGTTTGGATGTTTGCCTGACGTGTTCCTAAATGTTTTGAACACCTCCAGGTATCTTCTGTGACACTGTGAGGTGAAGCTTCTTAATGTTCCACCTCTGTGACACTGAGCAGCTCTGCAGAAACTCCAAAATCCAGCCTGGAGCAAACTTAAACTGCTCTGAAGTGCCTCCCTTTAGCTTAAATAGCTTAGAACTAAATTTGTGCTTTAAGAAAGTGGAAGGAATCTGGAGTGTTGTTTTTCCTGAGGTGTTTTCTGCTTTTATTTGGGAACTTTAAATTGAGGATTTAGTGTGGAACTGGTGTGTTGGTTCCCTGCTGCATTCCTGAGGGATAACTGGGATCAGGAAGTGGCTGCATCATAAAAAGAGTTGAGCAATGCCATGTGATGGGATTTTGGGTGACAAGAGCACTCCTTGAACATTTCAGAAGCTGGACACAGAGGAAGGATCCAGGCCCAAAAATAAAAGCTTCCTTACCTGGGCTGAACATTTTTCACTCTCAGATGAAAGTTGTTGCATCAAACTCGATGGAGGCACAGTTGATATTCCATAAGTGGCCAGGAGAGGAAATCCCAGTTTAAATGAGTCACCATTTTTGTGCAAATATTAACTTTGGCTGATGGACATTTCTGCTGATATCTCTTTTCCAGATCTGTCTCACAGTACATTGTCTTGGCTGTATTGAGCTGGAGCCTTTGGTGCTTTGAATAACTTTCCTTTTTCACTCTTTTATCTATTTATTGTATCTGAAGGGTAAAGAAAACACAATTTTCCCCATGATTCTGCTTCCAGCAATGCAGTAATTAAATTCTGCACCAGTGGAAAACTTGGATTTAAGAATGGCAAATTAAAAAGCACAATGCTGAGGATTGGGGCTTCTCTGCTAAAACAAGTGGAAAATCCAAGAAGCTGGCAAGCCCTGCTTCCCAGGATCTCCCTGCCCTTCCATCCCCATGCTCTCACTGGTTTATTTTAGAAATAAAAAGAATTCATTAAAATTATTTCGAATTTATTTAGAGTTTATTAGAATTATTTTATGTAGAAACATTGGTGGGCACTGGAATTAATATTTAATTTTGAAAAACCTTCGTATTCCCCTGCAAAACACTTCTCAAGGTTGTGCCCACCAACTGCTCGGAATTAATTACAGATGATGAGAAGAGAGGAAATTAATTAAATATTGCTGGTGCCTGGTTCTTGATCCTACAAACCTCAACACCTGCGTTGGAGGAACACGGGAATGCAGAGCTGGAATCCACAGCTCCAGGTGTCTGGAGGAGATATGGAATTCTGAGCATTATGGGGAAAAAAATAGGACTGGAGTTGGGGCTGTTAAACACGTGGAAATTCTAAGATTGAAATAAATCCCTTTTTAATTTATTCTTTATTGGTCTCTCTTCGTTTGTGTGGGTGTTCAAGTGCTGCTGCTGGGTGATAAAGGACATTTCTCTTCCCAGGATCCAGCAGCCCTGGGGCCACTGCTCCCATGGCAATCCCCGTGCTGCTGTTGGACCTGCAGGCAGAACACAAAATTAACTTTTCCAAGCGGTATTTTAGGGAGGGTGGCTATAAATAACCCAGGTTTGGACAATGTAGCAGAGCTCACACCCTCAGCCTTGAAAATTGTGCCCCGGGACCTTCCGTGGCCACAAGTGGGCAGGAGCTGGGGTTTG
This sequence comes from Horornis vulcanius, assembly GCA_013401035.1. NCBI lineage: Eukaryota > Metazoa > Chordata > Aves > Passeriformes > Scotocercidae > Horornis > Horornis vulcanius. The sequence goes on from VZUA01007925.1 coordinate 7,110, forward strand.
GCATCCCACAGTGACATATTTTCTTCCTGAGCTCAACGCTCGTGTCCCCTGTGCTGCCACCTTCCCCTGCAGGCTGGCAGCTGGGCCTTGGGGACCCTGGAAATTGCCAACATTTATTTCACTTTTCTGTCGTTCCTTTCAAATGAGCTGCCCAGATAAGGGACAGCCAGCATGGAAGGGAACTGGGAAAGGTTCCGTGAGCAGATTAACCGAGGGAGGCAGAATTCCAGGGCATCATCCGGGAGCTCTGCCTTGTTTTGCTGCTTTGTTTGACATCCTCAAGTTGGTGGTGTTCAATTTTGGGGCCTTGTTTCATCTTATTTTTGGACTTCTGGGCTGTTGCAACTTGCGGAGTTACCCTTTGCTTTTATCTTATCTGGGTTTCCTCATTTCCATTATTAGGTGATGTCTGACACCTTTTGGGTGCAATCTGGTTGTCTGGACATGCAGTGAGTCACTCCCTGTCCCCCAGCATTTTCCAACATCCCCTCACCCCTGCTTTGAGGGGGAAACTGTTTTCAGCAGGTTATCCCAGTCCTTTGATGGGTACAGCCACATCTGGATGAGGGTTAAGATGGAAATCTTAAAAAAAAAAAGGTGAAGGAAAAAAAAAGAAAAAAGGAAAAAGATAAAAAAAAAGGTGTTCTGGTCATTTTTCAGGAGGGAATGAAGTCGGAGGATGTGGGCAGTACTCTGGATGTTTTCAGATTGTTGGGAGTGGTTCTGTGTTGCGTAGCAAAACCTCTGAGTGCTCCTCACTGCCTCCGGAGCAGGGCAACCACCCCAAACGTTAAACAAAGAGCTGTGACAACAGCAGGACAGAAATGCTCTGATTTCAGCCTCCTTTATGTGCTCTGATGTGATTCCTGGTGATCGTTTTCTCAGCCCCCAGGCCCTGGACACTGAGCTTCCTCCTCACTTTCTTCTCTCCAGCATCCCAGTAAAGCGAGCGACCCGAGCTATCCGAATTATTGCCGATAAATACTCAACAGTAGCTTTGATCCAGCTCGGGCTGATCCCGTGGCAGCCCGGGGCTTGTAATTGCATTCCAGCGGGTATCCCTAATTCCCCCGGAGAGCCCAGGACAATCCTCTGAAGTGCGGCCGCCTCCTTTGCATTGTAACTGCTGGCGGGTGCCCAGTGTTTACCGACTCCTCTGAGTCATTTGCGAGTGTGATGCTTGGCTAAAACAAATTGTCTCCAAGAGCCCTATCATCATTAATCATTAATTGATGTGATTGCCCACGGTTGGAACTGAGCAGGTGCCTCGGGCCGGACTGGAAGAACCTCTGGATCTGGGTTGTCCCCATTCCATCCCTGCCGGGTGATCCAAGTCACTCAGCAGTGGCAGAACCTGGCGTTTTTCCCTGCCCAAAGGAGTTTGCGAGTTGAAGAAGCGCTGCTTTCTTCATCCTGCCTTTCCCACGTCAGTCAGCGGGATGAATTCCCGTCTTCCTTTTATTGAAATGGAAATGAGGGCGCTCAGGACTTCACCCAACCTGCGAGAGGGAAGTTCCATCGCAGGGAGTGTGCCAGGGAGGAGTTCAGGGCTCTGTTCTTCCAGTGTCCACCCTTGAAATGTGCTGGAATTGTGGTTTGGGGACTGAAACAGGGAGAAAAAAAGGGGTTTGAGGGCGCTGACAAGTGCCAGCACTCAAATCCTAAGGCACAGTGCCAGAACTGGGGGCAAGAAATCAGCGTGAGGGGCAGGGGTGGGGGACAGTGTGGTGAGGGTGGTTCAATGAGGATCCAAATCAGCTGCACATCTGGCTCAGGTGAAGGATCCAAATCAGAGCTGCACATCTGGCTGAGGTGAAGGATCCAAATCAGAGCTGCACATCTGGCTCAGGTGAAGGATCCAAATCAGGGCTGCACATCTGGTCAGGTGAATGATCCCCCCAAACACTGCTGCCAGGACTTGCTGGTGGCTCTCTGTCACACTTGAAGAGGCCCTTAGGACATGAGTAACAGCTCCCAGGTTCCCCAGTGACACCTGCAAAGTGCTCAATTAAAATAAAATATGATTGGTTTATTGGGGGATAGACAATTAGGAATGAGTTGATGGATGACTTGCTGCTGCTGGATTTGAGAGCCCCACAGGCCCTGTGTTCTGAAGTCCCTCCCAACACTTCTCACTTAGCTGTTAGACCAGAAATAAAAGTTAGTTTTGCATTAAAATGCACTTTTATAAATTATTTCCATTTTATTTATTAAGCAAAAAGAAAATAATACCGGCAATATTCATCATGTCAACCTTTTAAAACATTTTTACCCCAGTATCAGGGGCGATAAAATCTTCTGGAGCAAAAGAATGAGGGAGAGAGTGATGGGAATCTTTAGTTCCCATAAATTTAATTCCTATAAAGTCTGGACACCCTGGGCGGATGCCTTGGCTCAAAAAGGATCTCCTGGCTCCTCCTTTTTGTCTTGGTTTTTAATTGGAGCCAGGAGAAGGAGCCCAGCATTTGCCAGGTGAAGGCGAGCTGTGCCCTGGCAGGGCGCCTGCAGAGCCATTCCTGGTTTGTAGATTAAAATAAGGACAGGGAAAGGGGTGGAGAGGGAGGAGAAGGAAACCCGAGAGAGAAGAGCAAAACACTTTGTTCTAATTCAGGTGAAAAAGTTCATCTGGGTGTCCTCACCGAGCGTCTGCCACGTACAGGGTGGAGGAGGAACAAATTCCTTTTGGACATGTGTTATATTCCTGAATTATCCTGGTGTGCCAGCCTCCAGGCTGCTGCCTGCTCAGACATCATTCCCAGGGGGAAGCTCTGGGAGCAGCTTGGACACAGAGCTGATTTTTGGGTGCTGTTTGTGGTGTTGGGGGCTGAACCACTGCAGCTTTGGCTGTGTTTGATCCCTGACTCTGTTTGCTCAGCCTAAGAACGTGCACAGCCCTGATAAGGAGCTCAGGAGCCGAGTGGTTTCAGCTCCTGGCTTCCACAACTGTGACAAACAGAGCTCCTGAGCCCGTTTTTCAAGCTGGTTTTGGATGAACCACTTCTCTTTGCGGGGTTTTTAATTCTACTGGACTTGGCAGCGAGAGCCAAATTTCACAGAATCAAAAAATCCTGGAATGGTTTGGGTTGGGAAGGGACCTTAAACCTCAACCCATCCCACCCCTGCCGTGGCAGGGACACCTTCCACTGTCCCAGGGTGCTCCAAGTGCCATCCTTGAACACTTCCAGGGATGGGGCAGCCACAACCTCTTCTATTCTTTATACATCCACACTTCCTCTTACTTCAGGCAATTAATTCCTGTTATTAAGCCCCTGAATTCCCAGATTTTCCTGCACGTAGTGCTTGGTCACTAATGGCAAAAGCAGCCTTGCAACAAATCCCCCTGAAATTCAGCGTTACCCCTCTCTCTGAATGGGTCTGCTGGGCCGTTTTCCACCCAGAGAATTTTTTGATACAAAATAATCTCTTTGCAAAATCAAACTTGCTCCTGGGGCCTGCCAGAAAAAATTCAGCTCATCAGTGGGGAAATGGAACTGACAGCATCCTGCCTGCCCACCTGGAAGCCTCACAATGCAATTTCTTTTTTTTTTTTCTGTAAAAAAAAACTTGAAATAAAATGTTTCTTTAATTTTTTAAGCAAACAAACAAAAACTTAACAGGACTTGGAAATCCCTGCATGCAAATGAATTTATAACAGGGTTGTTGCTGCCATTTTATTGTTGTTTGTTTTGGGTTTTTTTGTCCCTGTCAGAATAATTTCCATCATTATTTTATAATGATTTTTTTTTTGTTTTTTTCTGGAGAGGAAATTCCATTTTCAGACATTGAATTGAAATTAACTGGGAAGACAAGGTAGGGAGCAGAGAGAGCAGGGAAGGAGTCACAGGATATGCTTGACCTGGGAAAAATTAGTTCACCTCTTTGACAAAAATTATCTTTTGGCTAAGCCAGAGCCATTTTCCTGTGGAATGGAGTTGGTTTCTAATTGATTACACGCAGAGGCCACTCAGATATCTGAGAGGCAACGCTTGGACATTTTTATTCTTTCTGTTATTGAAGAGATCCCAAGTTCAAACCAACGGTTTTTAAGCTGCCATGTTTCCCATTATGCTGGTAATCAATTCCCTGGAATTCTGGCTGGCTGGAGATGGGAGCCCAGACCTCAAAAGGATTTCTGAGCTTAGGAAATCCTAAAGGAGAGTCCAGTTCCTTTCCTGGAGTAGCTGAGACACTGAAAGCCCCAGGGAGGGGATGGCCCCATCATTATTTCACTTACAGGACCTTCCCCTAAAACACAGCAAATTTCACTCGGGTGTGATTACCTCCTCGAATTTTATAAATGACCACGTGCAAACCCTTAGGAGAACGATGCCATCCTAAAATCCATCCCAAATTCCCTAACATATCTCTATCCCAGCATTTATTCCTTGGAGAAGCACTTGTCTTTCTTTGCCATTGTTTGTGCTGAGTGAACTCCTTGGAGACAAGGAGCAAATTCCTCGGAGAGCTTGTGGCCGGATCGATTTGTGGAGCTGTTCCCGTGTTGTCTGATGCAATCCAGTGTAACAATGTTGTATCCCAGTAAACATGGAAATGGAGCAAGGAAAACATTTCTCAATCGACTTCCTAAAAATACAGCTCTGCCTGGGGAGGGGCTCGAGTTTTATTCCAGGAGCTCGTTCAAGCCCTCCTCGGTTTCCACAATGTCTCGGATTTGACTCAGGCTTGGATTTCATGGATTTATGGATTGGGTAACAAAGCGTTCCCTGGGCCAAATGCCCACGAGCGTGACATGCAAGAGCCATTCCCCAGCCCAGAGTGCTGTTCCTGGGTGGAAAAGTGCCAGGCATGGCTGGAAGCAAGCTCTGGATTTGGCAAGGTGGGCAGATCAGCGAGGGCAGTGCTGGCAGGGGCTTTCTGGAGCTGCCTTTTGAATATTCCGATGCTTTGTTCTGCAGGGGGAAGGAAAGGTGATGCCTTTAACGTGTTAATCTGGGATTTGGGCGGGTTTGGTTTAATTGTCTTTCTTCACCTCCTTCCCTGCTGACTCCTCAGATGGATCCTGATGGAAATCCAAGTTTTGGGCTCCTGGATGGATGGAGGGAGTGACAGGGGACCAGATTCTCCCTGGGTGCCGGGGTGAGATGGGGCTGTGCCTCAGCTCTCCCCTTCTCATGGAAAAGTGGAGAACTTCCCACGCTGGCAGAGCGTGGCTCTCAGCCCTCAGTGCAGATTCCTGTCTGACCTCTGATCCCGCTGCTTTGTTCCTGTTTTCAGGGCACCTGACAGAGCACACCATCCTCTGGTGCAGATAAGAGCCCCCCTGAGCATTTCCAGTCGCTGCAGCCCCTTCCCAGAGGGAATCGATGCCAGCAGGGCCATCTCAGATGGATGGAGCTAATCCAGCTTCACCCAGGGCAGTTCTGTGCAGTGACATCAAATCCGAGTGGTTCCTCCAGACACAGAGATTGTTCCGTGATGAGGAAACTCCTCCTGCCCCTTTCCTCCCCACTGGGTCTGTCTAAAAATAGCCCCAAACATCTGAAAATGTTCTAATCTTTTAACAGGGAAGTGGATGAGGTCACAAGGCTGGCAAGGGTCTGGTGGAGAGAATGCTGATCTTGACACATCCAATAGATCCAAGTGGGGTGAAGAAAGGTGGAGAAAAGGGCCCAGAATGGCCTTTTTCCAGTGCTTTTTGTCCCTATCTTTGGTGCAGATGAAACTCTGTGGGTTAAAAACCCTTTTGAGATACAGAGGGCAGGATGGGATGGGATCAGCTGCTCTGCTTTCAGCACTGTGAACTGCACAGAGCGTGGAGAGGGAAAGAGAAACCAATGGATTCAAGCACAAAAACCAAGGGGGACATGGACAGGGAAAGAGAAACCAAAGGATTCAAGCACAAAAGCCAAGGGGGACATGGCCAGGGAAAGAGAAACCAATGGATTCAAGCACAAAAACCAAGGGGGACATGGACAGGGAAAGAGAAACCAAAGGATTCAAGCACAAAAGCCAAGGGGGACATGGCCAGGGAAAGAGAAACCAATGGATTCAAGCACAAAAACCAAGGGGGACATGGACAGGGAAAGAGAAACCAAAGGATTCAAGCACAAAAGCCAAGGGGGACATGGCCAGGGAAAGAGAAACCAATGGATTCAAGCACAAAAACCAAGGGGGACATGGACAGGGAAAGAGAAACCAAAGGATTCAAGCACAAAAGCCAAGGGGGACATGGCCAGGGAAAGAGAAACCAATGGATTCAAGCACAAAAACCAAGGGGGACATGGACAGGGAAAGAGAAACCAAAGGATTCAAGCACAAAAGCCAAGGGGGACATGGCCAGGGAAAGAGAAACCAATGGATTCAAGCACAAAAACCAAGGGGGACATGGACAGGGAAAGAGAAACCAAAGGATTCAAGCACAAAAGCCAAGGGGGACATGGCCAGGGAAAGAGAAACCAATGGATTCAAGCACAAAAACCAAGGGGGACATGGACAGGGAAAGAGAAACCAATGGATTCAAGCACAAAAACCAAGGGGGACATGGCCAGGGAAAGAGAAACCAAAGGATTCAAGCACAAAAGCCGAGGACAGAGCATGGAAAGAAAAAGACAAAACAATGGATTGAAGCTCAAAATCCAGTGTGGACACAGCCAGAGCACGATTCTGCTCCATTCCCTGTGAGCAGCAAGAAATGGGGGAATTCTCCTTCCACATGGTTTGGATCAAGTCCTCCCCTTTGGCTTTGGAAAATGCGTTTTCATTGTTGGCATTTGCCAATATCCCAGCCCTGCCTTGTGCCTGGAGAAAAGCTGAGGGTGCTGAGCCAGGGTAGCAAGCTCAGGAGCACAGAAAAGAGAAATATCCAGGGATCAGGCAGCATCCAGGCTGGAGGCTCTCATAAGAGTTAATAAAAGAAGGTATTAAATATCCTTCTGCCACCCCGACAGAGATTGCCTGGGATAAGTATTCCCTGAATTCTCATTTCCTGCTCCCGCACATCAGCCGGGCTGGCAGAGGCACTCAGGCATGAAACACTTTGCTCCAAACTCACAGCAGCTCTAGTCCAGGTCTGTTATTTGCATAATTGGGTGCTAAGGAAAACAAAGCCAACAAATTGCTGATAATTGCCCAGTGTCAATTATAGGGGGTAGGTCAGAGGGGCGGCAGGAGGGTGAAGTCTCCAGGTGTGTGGAGGTCAAAAGGGACTGGGTTTTGAGGGGAAGCTTGTTAGGGGTAATAGCTATCAGAGCAACTGCAGTGACTCGTGTTAAAGCCCTGTTTAACAACGTGTTCTGCAATATTCCAAATGTTCCAGGAGAGAGGGAGCGCTGCCAGTGGGAGTTCTGGGTTAGGGCCCCCCTGCAGAGGGGCCCTGAAGAGAGCTGTGAGCACTCAGGTTGTGTAATGAGTGGAACAAGACAGCTGCACAGGAGGACGTGGCCACAAAAACCTGCTAGGAAACAGAGCAGAGGTCCCCAGAATGAATCCACCAGAGCACAGTGAAAGCTGCTTCCCAGGAAAATCCCAATGCCACTCCAGATGGGTGGGAAGAGAAATATCTCCATTGTCTGACACTGAACCTGAGGGTCAGGAGGGAATGAAGCTCCGCTGATGCTTTGGATTGATCCAGAGCCCAGTGCCCGTGGCAGTGGGTCACTGGATCAATTCCCTCTGAAACTGCAAAGTTCCCTGACACTGAGGAAAATAAAAATATATGGAGAGCCTGAGGAATTGCAGTTCTTTTGGAAATGGCCTCGCTTTTAATTTCTTTTGCTCCTTATTGCTTCAGAATCCTCTCCAGAAGTTCCTTGGGTAGGGGACAAACATCCTCCCAAGTTTCTGGGGGATTTAAACCCTCTCCAGGGCAGTACAAGGTGCTCCTCAGGTGCCCTCAGTAACAGCTTGTCACACAATCACACTCGGGGCACTTTGCTGGGACATGACTTCTCTCATTCTCTCAGGGATTCTCTTTCCTTTCTGTCTTCAGCTGCAGCAGCCAAGGCAGGAGAGGAACTGCCTGACAAAGGTTTCATTGACACAAGGGGATGATTTTTGCTAGAAAGCACTTCCTTCTCTGCTGAAGGCTTTGAAGTGTTGCCTTTGTTCTTTCAGGCTTGCTAATTTTTTTCCCCTCTCTTTAAATATGATAGACAAAATACTTGAAAGTCATCTTTTAGTCCAGACAGAATAACAGGAGCAGCAACAGAAACCCTTCATTTGAAGAGGTGTCATCCTGCTCGAGTGGTGCATTTGAAATATCATTTTCTAATCCTTGTTAAGAAAACAGAGCCTTGAATAATTGAAAAGTGCTGGTTGAATTTTAAACCGTGATTTACTCTTCAAGTTGTCTTCTTCCTTCTGTGTGTCCCTGGCTCTGCTGCCTCTGATCTTTGTCCCTCTTTCATGTGGCTTTGGCTTCGCTATCTGCAGAATGGATTCATGGAGATGAACTCCCTGTAAAGTGCAGGGAATCAGCATCCAGAGGTGTCATTGTGAGGCAAGGGGTTATAAATAAAGCTGGTTTTTGATATCTGAGCAGTCTGGTAGGTTTGGGGGTTCTAAAACATGAAATTCTGTTGTTTCTTTTTTTTTTGCTCCTTAGCACCAAGTGTTGTTAACCCCTGGTGTGGAGATTGAATAAATGGAAATTTCTCTTCCTTGGTGAGAGGGTCAGATCTGCTTCAGGCCCTGCAGGAGCAGGTCCTGGAGGTGCCAGGTGAGGAGGAGGATCTGTGATAACACTGCCAGCGAGGAAGTTCCTGCTCCAAAGAACTCCAGCTCAGTCAGAGCAGAGATCAGGGACAGCTTGCTGTGGTGTGACACCGGAATCCTGCAGTGGGACGTGGCTGGGATAACTCCTGAGGAGCTCTCTGGCTGCAAGTGTCCAAGTCCCTCTCTCCAGGCTGCTGTTCTCCACCAAAGAGTCCCTCCTTGGCAGGGAAGGGTGGGTGATCCCGGTGCTGCCATTCCTTTTGGTGCTCCCAGAGCTGAAAACTTTGGGATACAGAGCCTGAGCTTTTTATTCCCCACCCCACAATCAGCCAGGGGAAAGGTGGAGGGAGCTGAGCAGCAGCAAGGCAGATTTCTGCCCACACCCAAATCCCTGCGTTTGGAAATGGCAAGGAAAAATCAACGCCATGGAAGAAAAAGCCAGGAGTGAGTTATCACAGAATCCTGGGATGGTTTGGGTTGGGAGGGACCTTAAAGCTCACCCAGTGGTGAACCTCCCACTGCCCCAGGCTGCTCCAGCCTGGCCTTGCACATTCCAGGGATGCAGGGGCAGCACCAGCTCCTCTGGGAATTCCATCCCAGCCCCTCAGGGCAGGGTGTATTTGTGATTTCCCATCTGAGCTGCTGCTTTGGTTCCAGTTTCATCGTCTCCGTTTCCCCGGGAGCGCACCTGGGTGATCCCCACCCTCCTCAGCACTGCAGCACCTCAAGGTGCAATTCCCTTGGGAATTCCCTTGGGAATTCCCTTCCCAGCAGGACCAGCAGCCTCACTGGGATCAGCCCTGGCTATCCCAGTGGCCTGAGGGTTCATCCCCTCTTGAACAAAGCTCTTAAAGCTGAGCTGATAAACCCTGGGGAGTGATAATGCACTAAAATCAGGGAAATCCTCCCAAAAACCCCACAAAGTGTCCTTGTGTAAATCCCTGAAAATCCAGCCGGGCTAATTCTGCCTCTCCCTCTGCTCTGGTGCCTTCTCTGGTGCTTCACAACAGAGCTGGGTGAGATTTTATAAACTGAATTTTCAACAAAATATTTGCCCACGATTTCCTAAATATTTCATTAAAATAATACTAAATATCTCACTTCTGCTGAGCTGAATTTTCCTGACTTCTCATAATTGGGATAACTTGGAGGTCAATCTTTATGAACTCTAAAAAAAAAATCAGAATTACTGGGATTTATAGGGGAAAAAAAGACCATTCTTTACTCCTTGTTCTTTCTGCTGCTCCTCTCCCTCCTTCAGGCCTGCAGCAGCAGAGGAAATAAACCCCAATAAAGCAGCCTAAACTCTGCTTTTTTTCTTTTTTTTT